>JAOEGT010059231.1:0-17949 GCA_025447795.1 Speoplatyrhinus poulsoni
CATATATATATATATATATACACACACATGTATATATAAAATGATATATATATATATATATATATAAAAAGTGATTAAAAGAAAAGAGAAGTTTTCTTCTCTACATTGTTGAGCCAGGAGCTAAGGAAATAAATAACCCGCTAGTTGTCATGGAAATGATAAACAAAGCACAAAGATTCAGACTAAAATTGTAGGATAGGTAATTAGGAAAGAACAGGAGTCATTCTAACGTTTTCAATTTTAATTAATAATTAAACCAGCTTGGAACAAATATAAGCCTACATAGGCTATATAGACTAAACGTATTCACCTCCTCAGCAGCATCAATGTTCACATTTCTCTCTAAATAACGACGCATCATCAAGGGGCAAAGGTACTGGCTGCAACCGGGAACAGATCTGAATGAGCTACAACTCAAGATGCTTAATAAACACACTGCAAATGATTTGTAGGCTTATTAATTAGTAAATTCATCCTGAACCCGGCCCGAACCCAAAGTGCCTGGTGAAATGCATTATGTGAGAAATAAAGGCCGACCGTACCCGTCGGGCTGACATGTCAAACTCTAAAAGAGATGAAGTGTGAACAGGTCATGGGGAAAAAAAAACAAGGTGAAAAGATAAAGGTACCAGCAGGTTCTTGACCAACTCCTTGACATTGGCGGTGGTCTCAGAAGATTGTTTACCGGTGGATGCCAGCTTGATCAAAGTAGACAGGAAGTTCCTACACTTCTTCACGTTCTCCAACGTCTCCTACACATGCGCGCACACACACACACGCACGCGCACACACGCGCACACACACACACACACACACACACACCATCAGCGGATCATATTCACCGGACCAGTAGTCTTTCTTGCATTGTACCCATGACGCTAAGGCTTAAGCTATAATGAATGACAATAATCTCACCGCAGATATAGCAGTGGGAGCCATAGGGCCGCCTATCCTCTGGGTTACTGTTGTGGCTGCAGATCCAGGCTGTATGGTAGTGGCTGTGCCCAGTGGTTGTCCTGGGGCTGTGGCAGTCCCTCCCAACATGATGGTGTTCTGCAGATGGGGTGGAGCCACAAGACAATCACCACAGATGTTGACAAGCCTGGTCGTCGCAAGGCACGGTACACACCATTAGACATCTGTGAGATTCACAGCTCAACCAGTCTCAGTCAGTCAGTTTTGTGGGCAGCACTTGGTGATTAAAGTATATTCAGTGCTGCTGGACGTTTGGTTTTAAACAGCAAGTCATGGTAGTCCAATTAGTCCTTAGACTTTCTGGTCACTTTAACTAAGGGCCCCTGCATACTATCAAATGCGTGGCCTGGCACAATACGGACGAGCGCTCGGGCTGTTCCAAGCATACTTCGCACAGACGCGTCGGCTATTTCTTCATACAAAAAAAGCGTTCAAATTACAGATATTTAAAACTATGATTTGTATGTGCACACATTTTTCTGGTGAACAATATTGGCATAACGAAGAGATTCACTTAACAGAAATACGTGTTATGCGCCGAGAACACTCAATTGCGAGTTCAGCAGAACGTCCATTCCGGTGTGCAGTTGGCACCAGCCTATCTCGCACATGCACATTCAACGGGCGGGGAGAACATTGTGGAGATGCGCGTACTGTATGGCATGACGATATTTATACACAGATCGCATATGTGGACACTATGCCGGGACCTTTAGGCTACTCCATTTTGGGATGGAGATGCAGGCAGTCTGTGTGTTATAATGTGACGTAGGTGTAGAGGATTCAACTACCTGCAAGACAGGAGGCCTCTGTAACGCTGTAGTGGCCTGAAGACTGGTCTGTACTGTGGAGCCCTGTTTTACCATTGTGGTGGGTGTCACTTGACGGGTTAACAGGGAAGCCCCTGGAGCCTATAGAACAGAAGAAAAGGTTTTGACACATCTGTTATTTTATTATGGTGAGCAACTTGTGAAGTGGAATTCATCACTTTCACACGTCAGGAAATCTTACTTAAAGTATGTTTCTAATAGATGCCGTTAAACATGGGCTGTTTGCTGGGTGTTCAACTACCTGCCAAAAGGTCACGTTATTGCCCCACTGTCGACCCTCTTGTAAGACTCCTTTAGCAAGATGCCCATCCTAACCCATATCTGCTGCTTCATTCCTAATCATAGTAGCTTTAAATAAAATGCCTGTCTAAATAAAATGTCTGCCCAATTACCCAATTGTACATGTGTGTGATATACACTGTATGTGTTCACAATATCTCTATAATTGTAAATACAATATACTGTTGAACTGCTATTTACTTAAAAAAAGGGTGTATGTATGTTAAAAAAAAACTACCTGATGGTTTCAGTTTCTCATACAAATCTCGTAGCCTACGATTTCATTTAAAATAAATTAAACTGTTTATGGCAGCTGGTACATACCCACGGCGATTCTTGTTTATCCGACAGTGTGGCGCGTTGCGACCCATTTCGGCCTTCTGATTTGTCAGATTGCTTGTCAATCACACTCTGGCGAAAGGTCCATTGCTTACTATACCATACCTTCAATATATCATACTGTTACTAACTAAGCTGAAAGTAACCCTTTCCTTCTCCATATATTGTGACAATGCAATGCTTTGGTGTGGCCCGGCCCATGTGTGGTAGAGCGGCAGTACCTGGACAGAGGCGATCTGGACAGGGGGGGTGCTGGTAGGGGTTGCAGGCCGTGGAGCCATGGCACTCTGGGACTGGGACTGGGCCTGCATTTGAGCCAGTGTGTGCTGGTGAATCATCAACAGCTGCCCATTCTCACTGCGAACCAGGACCATCCCTGCCATGGGCAAACGCCACAGAGATTGAAGGGTAGAAGGGCATGGCCTGCTTGCAGTGGCAGATCCTTTCCCTAACTAAGTCTGTACTGAAAGTACCCATCTACAGGCAGATGGCCAAATAATCCAAGTGTTAAGACCTCAGACTCAGTTTCTTAAATATTCTAAACAATTAGGCTACTATAAATCCCACACTGTTCTTACACATACAAGCAAACATGCAGAATCTAACAACAATGAGGAGTAAACACATCAAGTTGGCTGTTCTTCGAGTTTGGATTCTGTTCTACAACTGAAATCATGTATTCATTTGTATAATTACAAATATCTGGCCATATGTTCACATCATGTTACCAGAGCACTCTCATACTGCCACATTATACTGATAACCAAAACTTTTTAGATAAACAAAACAAAGAGTTGTTGAATTAGTAAGTCTAATGTTTCATACTGTACCTAAAAGGCTGTACTTGCCTAAAACTGGCAGTAGCCTACTACATAACAAACACACGGCATTCTATTGTGATATTTACCTTGAGGGAGCTGAATGTTTTGGATGTTTGGAGCGCTCTGTTGCGGCTGGGCCATTCTAGGTGCCAGCGCTTGAGGAGCAATTGTCCGTATTCCAGCAGAGGTAACAGTGAGTGTTGACGGCATTGAAGTCCTTACATTTTGCAAAACAGTTGGAGTTTTGACAACTGTTGTTGCGCCCGTCGCAACATTCGGAGTTGCAGTAGTCTGAATTATAGTTTTTGGCACAGCTGTGTTGTTAACAGTGACAACGGACGACGTTAAACCAGTTGCAGAGGTTCCCCCGCTTTGCGGGGTTACCGACGGAGTTTGCATAGGTGGCCGCACAAGTGTAACTGTTGGTACACTGCTTGTCGGCTGAGACGAGATCACAGTCGAAGAAACGCTCGGCATATTCGATAAGGAAGTTTGAACAATAGTGCTAGGTTGTACAGACAAAACTGCATTCGCTTTGCACATAGAACCAGGTCCGTTGTTGACAGCAGTGACAACGGGCAACGAGTGGTTGCACCCGCTGCTGTCACTGGAAACACCTCCGATAATATGAGAGTTTACCAACACGTTACTACCATTCAATGTCTGAACAGCAGTAGTTCCCGTTTCCCCTGTCCCGGGAGGTTGGTCAGGCATTACCGTAACACCACCACCGACAGTCCTCGTCTTGTTTTGACTCTGACAGGTTGTCAAGATCGATCCCGCAACAGACGCTGTGCCGGCTGATCCATCCACGGTTGAACCGTGAGACATCGCGCTGTTAATAACACTGCCTTGCCCTCCAGTTCCTACACAACAGAAACATATGCATATCAAGGAATCCGCTGACAATCACACAATAGGTAGTAAAACAAAAAGTGTCGCAAAATTACATAGAAAAACAAAATAAGCTAGCATTAGCAATACAGATTCCGCAGCTATGTTACCTGCTTTAGCGAGCTCTTGTGAAAGTCCCATTTTGCTGCCCTGGACATTGGAATTACTACCTATAGCTGAATTGCCAACGTGATTTGCTGCAGATGGGACTCTGGTGGCACTGTTTGCGTGACCTGTCCCCGTAAGCTCAGACTCCAAAGAGCCAACTAGATCACTAACTACTTTTTCGTCCACCTCTGTGTTGAAGAAAACATCATCCAGCAAATCGGAGCCCGCCGCCATCTTTGCCCTGGTACGCTCGCTCGAGAGACGCATGCGCCGATTGGATATACGGTCGCTGACGTGATATTCCCAAGCGCTGTGATTGGCTATTTCGAGAAATAAAGCTTGGAATAAATGGTTTCCAGATGCATTTGACAGTGCCGTCTTGAACGTTCGACACGACTTGGATATTGAGGACGTTTTCACGGAGAGCCTATTTCGATAACAAATTAAGCTAATACATTAGTGCGTCTAAATATGTATTTCCCATAGAAATATATTTCTACCCAGATTTCCTAGTTTTTGTAGACGATTCAAAATGGCTGCTTTGTGTCGTGTTTTTTAAGACACCCTGCTATCGCTGCCGTCTCGGCTTTGAGCGTCCTTTCACGTCGGTACTGCCTGCACGTAGTTAATAATTTTTCACATTCATATTTTGGTACTTTTATTCGTTTGAATCCTGTATAAACCTACTGTATATGCATACACTGTTATTTAATTAAGACCTTTCTATATATTTAACACTCTAGATCGAATATTATTGCCTTTCTAACCCCCGCCCCCACCTCTGCCTCATACTCAACCGACCTGTGTGAGAGTGAGTGAGTGCGATGTGATGTCGTGACGTAACCAAACGTGGCCGATTGTGTTCAGGTGCGTCAGATTAAATAAATGGGCGTGGCGTATACTTCATTTGTGCAATGTGTTTCATCGGTAGCTTGTTTGGGTTTGTGTCGTGGTCGAGTAAATATATTTTTTTAAACCAACTATTTTGTTTCAGCCATGAGCGGAAAGCCTTACATTGGGTGTAAAATATGCTTATTTTCAAAAGCCCAGAATCGTTATGAGGGTATATTATACACAATTGATACAGTAAATTCAACAGTGGTCCTGGCTAAAGGTGAGTAGTATACCGTAGCATAATAAATGTATTTGCAAGTTGGCACCTGGGAGGGTTGGCTAAAAGCAGTGCAGGGTCGTGCAGCTGCACCAGTGGATATTAAGTTTAAAGATCAACATGATACTTTCATCTTGATGTAAAAATTACTATTTAGACCTGTGTCAAAATAAAGGAAAAATAAGCATTGTGGAACATACACGATTAATTGACAATCACCTCCCCACTTCCCCCCTTACAAACACAAAACAAAGTTAAGTGTTTTGGAACAGAGGGTAGACCCACAGATCGTCCAACACCACCAAAAGATGACATCTACGAGTACATCACGTTCAGAGGAAATGACATAAAAGATATTACGCTATGTGAGCCTCCACGATCTTACCATGGCCTTCCCCCTGATCCAGCAATTGTACAGGTAGCCGCTACAGTGAAATCAAACTTTAAAATAATATAATGCTGATATTCTGTGTAGTAAGTTGGTAACTTAAATATTTGTCTTTGGTTCAGTCATCTGTTGGACCCTCTCCAGGACTCTATTCTTCCCAAGGACCATACAGCCCCCTAAGGATGCCTGCTTATAGCCAGTTTGCTGCCAACTCTCTCCTCAATCAGCAGTATGCTGCAGCTTTGGGCCTTGGTAATTGAATCAAAGCAGCATTGAATTTCTCCTGTATACTAAATATTAACTCCTTCAGTTAACTTGATTGGCTTTGTCATTGCAGGGCCTGTACTACAAGGCCCACCAGCTAGAAGAGGCCCTATGGTGGAAAAGGCTGTTCAAACTGTTATTGTGGAAAAACCTTGGCAAAATAGAGGTTTTACTTTATCCCAGGACCAGCAGTGGGAGGGTAGGAGACCACAAGGGGCTCGACGGGGCGGATTCTTGAGCCGAAGGGACACTGCACCCTCAAGTAAGCGGGAATATTAGTGCTACGATGTATGGTCAGCTCACTGTCCTACTCTATACATAATGTTTGAATAACTTGCATTCCAATCATCTTGGAAGACATCATTCCAAGGCTGTGTTTAGGCTTCACTTGACAGTTTTCAGTATATTTAATTGAATGTACTTAAAGAAACCAAGTCGACACCACCTGTGGCCAGTGCTCAGCAAAGAAAAGCCCAAGATCAACATGTGAATGATGAAAACAGGCCATCACCTGGAAGAAGACAAGGTATGCACAGATAAGAAAATGACTTTGAAGTTGTAACCTGTATTATTTTATTTTTTTGTTTTTTACTTTTAACCTTAGGAGCACGTCGACGAAGTAACCGTAGTAGAGGGCGGCTAATGGTAGCAAGTACCACAACAAGCACTCTGAAATTTGAGACAGATTTTGATTTTGACTCCTCAAATGCACAGTTCCTTAAGGAGGAGCTTGAGAGAGAGATGCAGGCCAGGCTGGCTGTGAAAGGTTAGCTGTAGTACCAAGCTGTCAACATTTTCAGTAACTCTATTTAAATTGTAGACTTATTTTTATAATGACATTTTACGCTGTTCATTTGTTACATTCATAAACTGCTCTAATGCCTTCTTTAGAGGCTAATTCTAAGGAGGAAAACGAACACCCTGAGAAGAATTTACAGGGTGGTCTCTTTGGACCAAAATGTTACTATGATAGAGCAAAGTCCTTCTTCGACAACATCTCCTCTGATAATAAAACCAGGTAAACTAGAGGGGTGGGGGAATGTCTATACTAAAGAAGCTCCCTACTGCCCACACTGCTGTTTTTGCACTTAATAGATTAAATGTTGTGTGTACTTAATTTGTTTGGTCCACACATTTAGACTAACCTGGGCAGAAGAACGGAAACGTAATCTTGAGACGTTTGGTGTTCCTGGAAGGTTTCTAAGAGGCCGTGGTTTCCGTGGTGGGTACCGTGGACGAAGAGGATGGGGGACGGCACAAGGTTTACCCTGAGGTGTCCCAAGCATGTTTGACGGGATGAACCACAGTAGTAATGGTCAACTATTTCTAAAAGTTGTATACTGTATAACTGTATATAGGTCTATTCATGCACACACACACAGGCTTCATTTTGGTTCCATCAAGTTTGCACTTGTGTGTGGAACATGAGTACTAATTAATTAAAGTGTGCCATTGTGCTAATGTGAAGCCAGTTCTTAGAGAATGCCCTTGTATATCTCCCTTTCATCATGTTCAGTCAGCCAACACTTAGCCCAGTGGGCCCTACCACACTTGAAAGAACAAAATGAAATGACTACATCTATTTTGCACCAACCATAATTAATGGAGTTATTTTGTTTAGCATCTTTATATAAAGGTAACTGTTTCTAAATAATGTGTAATATTTTACTAGAAGTACATTACTAAAAAAGAAAAATAAGAATAAACTGGCAACGACCCAGTTCTTTCTTCAAGTTCAACTTGATTTTCAGAGTCAGACTGGAAGTATTCCCACTGGGTTTATCTCAGAAGCTTGCAGACATCTTCATATGTTTTAACAAATATAGTATTGACATGACTGTGAAGTGTGGGTTATGTCACTGGGAGGTTTGAAGGGATTTCTCATTAAATGCAGGTCAGTCTCTGTTACGTATAACCCTAAATACTGAGTTAATATGTGTCTCCGGACATTTACAGACAAAAGATATTCACCCTGGGATTGTGTATGTCAATATTTGACATACGTATATTTGCATTGGTGGCAGAAGTTGTTAAATAACTAATATGTTTGGCACAAATACAATTCACACACACAGAAACATATTCACTAATTCCTGACAACTTTAAAAAACACAAATTTAGGTATTGAGCTAATTAATGGAACATAATGGAACCTTTTCAAATATTGTCTGGCATTGGTTTCGCTAAAGCGATCAAAAAGGGCACTTTCGATGGTTCTAATCTAGTCAGTGCAGTTATTAGTCCAGCAATCAAACGTGTAAAATTCTATTTGATTACGCACATTGAATAGACACCCTTCAATCAGACCTGTGATGCGATGGGATTAGTTATCTACTGGTTTGGGCTGTGTTATAGCTTTAGCTGAATTTGCTAAGATAAACTAAATAACTATGCTGTAGAACGTACGCGTTTGGGCACGATGCGTATTCACGTGTTTTCACCACTCCGCCGAGTATGGCGTCAGGGGCGGAAAAGGGGGAAGGAGCCATTTCCTCTCGTACCGAGCGGCCATGCTTGGCTAAACCACATAATGCACGCTCAACAGTATCAGTCTGCGACGGCCCCGCATCCATAGATCATTGTGAAGTGGCATATGACCTATTTAATAACTAAATAATATAAAATAGAATACGCGACGGCTCCCTCGGCGTACAGTGTCAGCAGAAAAACACAACAGAACAACAAAACAGCAGGATGGCAGTAAAATCAGTCCTCTCTAACTCTCCCTCTCTCTCCCTCTCTCTTTCATTTCTCTTTTTTGCCCTTGTCCTTGTCTCTCTGCATAACATTGCTATAAGCATGGAGGAGGGTGGTGGGGGAGAATCACAAGGTCGCCTGTAGATCCATGACAGGCCACCGTGGCACCCTTTATCCCCATCGCTAATTATCATTAATTACATGTCATTAACTAACACGCCACGGGCTATTCTTTCACATTTGTCATCTGCAGCTGACTTCACGTTCTAAAATCACGGACGATTTAATTTGATTACTCTCCTCGGCCGCTTCTCCCGGCCTGGGGTTCTTTGACACTTCTTGTGCCAACCTGAGTCTACCTAACCCCCCCCCCCCCCGTGTCAACCCCTGTGTTCTGCCAACCCCCCCCCCCCTCCGCGTGTCTCCACCCCGTCTTCGGCTGATTGCCATGCGTAATCAGCCCCTGATGATGACGATGATGATGATGATGATGATAGTGGTGGCTCTGTCTAGGGCTCATCCGCAGGAAAGGGAAAGGCGAGCAGGTTCATTAAGAAGCTCCAGCAGACGACCGCCGTCCACACAACCGCTCGCCCCGCTGCACGCCGGGCAGCCTAATTAAATCTCCATACACGATAGCGCCGGCTAAAGGTCAGAATCCATCACAATATCGTTATTCTGTGATTAAACAAGTGTCTCCGCACTGCCTCTGACACACTCTCGGCCTGAAAGCTTTTTTTGATGATGAAGGTGATGATGAGGATGGATAGCCGATGCACGTATGGCGCCCACATCGCTGCAGCCGCTGCACGTCTTTGTTTAAATGCACCTTGGCATTAGAGATTAACCTTGTAAGACCATGACGATCCTGTAAGCTACAGGCTACAAGCTATTTCATTTCACCGCAAGCATAACTCAATTCAAAAGCATTTGTCATATAGGCGGTGCTAATACATGTCAATCAATCTTCCTTACATACGATTGGACTAGCTACATTTATCTCAGCCAATCAGTTTAAAATCAGCCACAGCGCTGGTGGAAACCGAAACGTAGATTGTCAGCTAGCTGCTGATTGGCCTGATTGATTTATAAACGGGCGACAACGCTATAGAGAGCCAAAGTCACTTCCGCATTATGGGACCTAAGTTCGAACAAAATAAATAATATGTATTGTAGTCAACAGCAAGAATAACATTATTTTTAGATCCCGTTTGCTTTGTGACACGAAGCACACTTATGATGTTTGACTAGAATCAAGAAAGTCTCAGTTTGTCGTGCCTGAAAATATATACAGTAATTAGTAAGACTACAAACCCTGTGTCGCGTTAAGTGTCATGACGTTTTCGTGCCACAATCCACAAGCCGAAGAAAGCGTTGTTGTGCGTGTGTTGTGCAAGATGAAAGCTGTAGTTCACTGAGTGGTTACACACAAAACTAAAGATACTTTATAGTTTCACAACAAACTGCCACCTTCTTGACTTGAACAATTATCTTTTAAATAGACAAATATCATATGTGTGCTTCGTATCACAATTCAAAAGGGATACAAAAATACTTGTGTTCTCGCCGTTGACTACCATACAGATTTAAGGTCTAAGGTCTCATAGTGACTTAGGCCCTCTATTGCATTGATTGGTTCCAGATTGATGCTGAAATGAAGTGAAATTGAAGCTTGCGAGAGGAGGATGGTCTCGGAAGCAAGAGGAGAGAAGGTCGTAAGCCTGGACACTCTTTAGGGAGAGAGAGGAGCGCTGCCACGCATTGGCACCCATTTGAAACCAATGGAAATAACGTGGTTTCAACCACGAGGGCACAAATCAATTATTTTGCTGAATTACTCAATTCATATTATTGTCATTATTATCATTGTGATTATTATTATTATTATTATTATGGAACTTTGTTGGGTTTCACCTTTCTTTCTGCTATTGAAATACACCTCTTTATTGGATTAGCCTTATTCAGTCCTTGTGATCCCTTCTACCCTAACACTTTGCCTCACTCGACTACCCTCCATTTCCCAGCTATGTTAACAGCGCTGTCTGTGGTCTGTTTCCCCGCCCCCAAAATCCTCCTGGTGTTCCATTAGCTCATAATTTGATTGTGAATCCCATCTGCTATCAGATGTTGCAGCTCTGTAGACAGCTGTGAGCCTCTGTAAACACGAGTTTAGTCAAATAGCGGCGTGCTTATAGAAGTCCGCCGTCAACACACACAGACGGGGTTGGCCTCTTTTTTACGCCGTTCTCCTCGCACATCTCTGCGTGGACGCACGTCGACAGAATATGTGTAAACGCTAATAGATACAGGAGCGTTTGCCTCTGCTTCCGGCCCCTTTTAATATAAATGTAAACTGACTTGTGCCATTATGGGCAATTTGGTACTCTATAAACAGCATTGATCTGTCAGGATTGATGGCACGTCTGCATGCGATGATATCATTTAAACACGAGCGGACTCATCCCACTGAGTGCTGTGCGTGCGTGTGTGTGTGTGTGTGTGTGTGTGTGTGTCTGTGTGCTCTCCTTCCTCATGCCTAATCATCTTTGTGACTGGTTTTTGGAGCATTCCCCAGGGCAGGAAACAAAGGGTGGTTAAATCTACTCAGTGACAGCTCTTTTACTCTGTGGGACCCACCCACGTTTGCACTGGATTCTGAACACTATTCAAATTTCTCTCTCTCTCTCTCTCTCTCTCTCTCTCTCTCTCTCTCTCTCTCTCTCTCAGTGACCGAGGAGAACCCCAGCCTCGGGAGACACAGTGACTTATCATATGGAGACAATGAAATGCTCATTGGACATTTATATAATAACTACATTAAATAAATAGCTATTCAGGATTTCCCACATGCTTAACGTGGCATATCTTGGATTATCTTGTATTATCGGTGTTTATGTACACAAATTACACATTACACATTCTTTTTTTTTCATTCAGGTTTTCTGCATAATACCGTATGCATGCATATGCATTGGAGTGGGAGCAAACAGCTGGGACCATTCATCTTCACAGCACTGATAAACACATTGGGTTCCCGTGCTGAAATCATAGTACATCACAGCACTATATACATGCTGTTGAGTTGTTTGCCAGTTGCTAGTTAGCATCACAGTCTGCTATATGGTTTGAACAGTAGGGGAGGGATGCTAGGCTAACAGAGAGGAAGATGTAAACACACTCAAGGTCAGACACCCACTGAAGAGGCGGCAGGCTAGCGGGGTTCGCCTGGTGTTAGCTCGTAGCGGGAGAGGGGAAGTGTGCGCGGGCTACAGGTGCACATCTGCGTGCGCGCGAGCGATCGTGCGCTCGGTCATGCGTTGGCGTCGTGATAGAGGGCACAGTGGATCAGAGCTCAGACAGACTACACTCTGGCACCGCCGCCACAACCGCCGTGCACGCACGCACACACACACATGTGCACAGGTGTGCATATTGTAAAGGAACACGCTTTGATCGTAAGGTATTCGATCAGGCCTTAATCTCGTCTGCTGTGCGGTGTTCTCATTAATATCCAGGCGTTTGCTTTGTGATGTAGAGTTTCCTCTACAATGCAATTTGCTCTTTGCACTTAAAGTGGTGTAAGTGATATTTTGTTAATGGGCAAGATTATAGGCTACCAGTGCCAGGTTAAATTTCCCATAAATTATTTTAATTCAGTAACATGTTTCTAGCTGCGATGGCGTCATCTTGATCCCAATGTTCTTCCGCACATATCCGGAACCATGCTAAACCACTCCATTTGAGGAAACACTTTAGTTTAAAATGACTCACTGCTGCAGCAGGAGTCATACAGGAGTTGTTATAGGGAAATTGAATGTTGATATTATTTCTTACAATGAACAGTGCAAATCCACTTAGTCATAACATAATTCTTTAGTGCCGCCAATCATCCTGGCAGGCCAGTCGTTTAACACAGTGGGGATAGAGGAAAATACAGACGCCCTAAGTAGCTAATTATACAAAGGGAAATCGGTGGTATGTATATTCTTCCACTCTGCTATGGTTTGCTTTTGTTACCATGGAATGCACAGTGTTCTATACGGTCAACAATCATCACTCAAGTCACTACATGATGACTGGAAAGAGCATGAAAGACTGCATAAAAACTGGCATACACTATTGTTATTAAGGCCTAAATAGTTATGTGTTAGAAACGTGCCACGTAGGCAAAGCGATGTAGCGATATGAACCGAAATGTCTGTGGTTCAGGGTTTATTAACTTCCTGAACCGGCAGCCAATAGAATCCAGGGGAAGTCCAGATTAAGCCAAACATCGGAGAGCACTGCAGAGCGGATGTCTTTCAGACCCCAGTAATCCCATTGAGCAGTGCTATCCCCCTATCAACCCGCCCCTTTTGTCTCTGCTGTGGATTCGCTGACTCCTCTGCATAGACCAGAAGAGAGGCCTCTCTGTGCTGGTGCTGGCACGAGCCGAGCCAGAGGCCTCCCCCACCAGGTTAAAGGGAGGACATCTCTGTCACGCTATAGGCTGCCCATAAAGCAGTACTTGCAAGACCCTACCTGGGCAGTGAGTCTTAATGCAGCTATTAGTAAAGCTAATAATATAGCTAATAAAGCTAAAAAAATAAGCTACCACCAAATAGGCTAAAGGGTGCAATTTAGACGTACGGCGGGATGATTAAACCGAAGACCCGTGCGAACCCACTGAGATGGGGTCGTACCGTTTCTTTCAATAGGAGTAAGATATGAATAATGCCATGTGCGATGTCTGAAGTGCTGTGAGAGAGAATATGGGGAGGAAATAATATGTAGAAATTGATACCTGTGGTGACACGAGGGGTGCCTTTTTGGCAGCCGGCGCTACGTTGACATTACTTGTTATTGTGCCGGGAGATGGCAGCGACACTGTGACAAATGTCATGTTTCAGTGGCGGCGTAATGAAAATGCTTCTGCTCCCCGAATCCGCTGACGGACAGAAACTCTATTTTCATTAGATCACGCGTCTGCGGGCTGTGATCGGCAACTGGCAGAAATAACACGGCAGGTGTCAGAAACGGGATGTGGGAAACGCGCGTGCACACACACACACACAGGCACACGCACATGCTCAGACACACATACTTAAATGCACATTTTCACACAGCCGTAGATGCACAAATTGACACTTGCGTAATAGCAGGCGCACACACGCTCCAAAATACACCCTGATCACTTGAGAGGGCTCTTGCCCAGTATTCAATTTAACCAAAGGAAAGCAACAGTTTTAAAAAAAGAAATAGCTACTGGTTTATTTGCTGTAGTCCGAGAGGCGCTTCCACACAAACACATACACACAAACTATTTCTGGGTTTCTCTGTGATTGCCCCGGTTAACCGTTGGGTGATGAGGCACCATTGCCGCTATCGCTGCTTTTGAGCATATCTCCGAACTCGGACGTTCCGACTTCCCACATGGAAAAATAATACAACACCCCATCATATCGGAATTCTGTCAGAATCCCGGGTAAGGTTTCTCAACTCCGAGTTCCAACTTGATGTCAAAGCAACATGGCTGCTCACACAGTCAAATTAATGAATATTACAAGTTATCAATTTTTTTTTATTTATAAAAAAAACATTGAAATGCAATTTGAGATTAAGTTACATTAATGAATATGTATATAGAATTGGATGTGTAAAGATATAACCTGTGCTATTGTTATGTACTGTAGTTATTAGCAGTTTTACCGGCTACAGTCAACAAGGTTAAAATGAACAGGAATGTCAATAGTTCACGTTGCTGGTATGCAACAAGTGAGGGTCAATGGTCAGGTGTCTATGTTTTCCGACTAACTGACCTTACACAAGCTCCAATGCATAGAAGCCGTAAGTGAGGCATTTCCCAGTTCCATATTTCCACCTCCGACTAATGCAGAGCCCTGCATATGATGAAAATGAACTCAGCAGTCTCTCACAGAAGAAAAGGGGAAAGGATTTTTACGCGAAATGAAATGAAGAATATGGAGTCATGTTGTGCTGGCAGTAAACACGGAAACACATTGTACTATAATGTTAATAGGCCCGTGGTCCGATACAGTAAAGGTGTGGAGAATGGTGTTGCAAGGCTGGCCTGGAGATGACTACAGTAGCTAGTTGTAACGGTAACATGTTTTACTGTGGTTTCCTAGTGTGACCCTAAGCCTCAACACAGTGCTAACAGCCTGCTAGTTAGCCATCACTACACATTCAGCACTCAGAAGACATCCCCGACAGCAGTGCATTTTTACAAGGTCAGGAAGAGGTGGTATTCAAGAGGGGTGGGAGGTTGTCAACACAGCCGGGTCTCTAAAAAGTAGAATTAATATATTCTTGCTAATGCTAGCGGTGGTTTTGAAAGAGATAAATATAGAAAGAAAAATTAATGAATGTGTGAATAGAAAGCAGATCATTTAAATTCAGTTATTTTGTGACCAACCACTCCCACAAATGCACTGTCTCAATCTCATCTGCCCTTCCCACACCTCCTCGACTCCCTATGTCCCCTTTGCCCCATCCTCTTGTTGTCCCCTTTTTATGACAAGATCGTGACCCAGATGCAGGCAGTGCACATCACTCATCACCCCCCCCCCCCCCATATAACTCCAGGTTACACAGCCCCGTTCCATTTGTCTAATGAAAGCGGGCCCCCATATTGCCACTGCGACACCGTCCGAGGAATCTCAATGACGATGGCCTTTAGTGAAAGGTTGTCAGGAGACACTCAGCGCTCACAAGATGGATCAACACCCCCGGAGAGTGCACTTCCTGGAAGAGAAAATGGGCCCCCTGTCCAGAGCATGCCTCATCTAAGAACTCTAACCTTTCTGTGTGAAATGGTTGGATATCTTTTAAACCAATGCAATATAACACTTAAGGTCCTTTGGCACCAATCGTGACACGAATAAACGCCAAGAATAAAGCGAAACTGTCACATCAAGCTGTTTACATTTGCTGTGATGCAGCTTTTAGCATCTCCAGAAATAATTTCACAAGAAATGATTTGTGATTTAAGGACAAGACCAGGGTGTTAATATACTATTCTTAATTCTGTAGCAGCATGTACAGTAAATAATGGGTTCCATTATTGTTATGTGACATCAATGGTTTGTTAAACCCATTTCAGCGCTTGATAAAAGTAATTAAAATGTAATATTTAAGAGAATAAAACATATTCATGAATTTTTGCATTGCTAACGTTTGTGATGTCTTAATACATAAAAAATTATTTGACTCTAGTGCGACTGAAATGCTTGTCACAATCACGCTTGGTGTAAATAAGCCTTAACACCTGTTCAAGCCTTACACGCTTTTTCTTGAAGCTTTCTCGTCCGACATATAAAAAGTTTAAATAAAACGCAGCTTCAATCTCTTGCAGTATGAAGCTAAGTCTTGACAGGACCTTCTTTAAAGAAGTCAAGCCACATTTTTTATTGTTAAAATTTGAGCTAATGTCAGGGTTTATCTAATACAAATGATAAACCCTGACTAGCTCAATTTTTATCATCCTGGTGTACAGTAGTTATAAAACTGATGCTATTAATAACAATACAAGGTCTTACCAGCAATCTGTCTCTTTTTGCCTTCTCTGTCAGCTTGAATCTGTTGGGAATTGTTTTTTCCTATAAATACCTCAATTATCAATGAGTGTTGTAGATTTTGAAATTCCATTTTTTCTGTTTGTTTACTGTGGCATATAAATAAAAACTCAAAGTAATGTAAACGGCTATTTCTTAATATCCCATCGAATTGCTAAGCTATTAATCAGCCCAATGCCAGCTACTGTCCTAAACCCAGTTTCTGAAATCCATCAACATGTGCAGAATCATGACAATTCCCTTGCACAATTGTTCTCTTATCAAAGCCATAAGTTATTCTGATATTCACTGACGGGTATGCATATTCTCCGGAGGCATAAAACCATAACACGTCAACAGACAACGCATACACAAACTGAACAAAATGACATGCCCAGCTGTATACAGTCACAGAATCATGACGGCCTGTCAAACAAGAAAACCATAACAGATGGAACAGGATCCGTAGAAGCGTTAATTTTCCCCTTCATTTTTCCATATCTCTGTCTTTACATTGAGAGTCTGAGTGAGGGCTGTGACAAAGCTGCACTTTATTCCTCTAAGAAAATAAAAATACAATAAGAACATTTCGCCAAGATCACTTTGAGTCACTTCACAGTGATCCTGCAGCACCGGAATTCTGTTGTTATTTGTTGTGCAGTGTTGGAGAAGGAGGGGTTGGAGGGGGCTTTCATAGCCTCACAGAGGAGTCTCTGTTGTTAAAACAGGGTCAGGGGTCCACACTGCAGTTGTTTTCTATCTTCTGTTCCCTGCTGGCTTTCTCCTGCATGGTGTGCACGCACACACGCACACGCATACACACACATACACGCACACACACACACACACACACATACGTGCCTTAATATTCTACCCTGCCTGCTGTGCATACGAGTCATCATCTTAGCTGCCGGCCATGTGTCAGGATGAGCAGGCTAAATACCACACTGCCAGCCAGGCCTGGAGCAGAGCGTCCACTCTGACAGCTCACAAGCCTCTCCACACACTAAGTTTCACAGTGATCACAGCGACACATGAAGGGCCGACCTAAAGCACAGCTCTTCAACCTGCAGCCAGGGGTTGAAACATTTTGATTAGCTTTCCCTATTTCCTCTACATGTTTCTGGCTAAACATACGGCCCTTAGCCAGACACGCATCCATTCATAACAGTAACATCACGAACTTCTACTAAACCAGTGGTTCTCAAAGCGTGTGGGCCTGCACGTCATTTGTATAATATGAAGAATTCAATTAATGAATTGATTAATATATTTGAAATTCTAATTATTATATACGTTTCTTTTTTAGAATATATATTTGTCCAAATAATGTAATATTTATTTACTTATTCATATAATGTGTTGTTGGCCTAGCATACATCTTTATTGCGGAGCACCGCTCCAATAGTACACCAGAGCCTGTCATTCTAGTGGTAATGCTTCTCCTCTGACCTCCTGCAGCTGTTGACCATCGACGACGACTTCTGCGGCCTGGACATGAACGCACCGCTGGGCGTGTCGGAGATGGTGCACGGCAGGCCGCTCTTCTCAGACGCCACCGACAAGATGACGTCGGTCATCGCCTACGTCTACAAGAACCACTCGCTGGTCTTCGTGGGAACCAAGAGCGGACGGGTCAAGAAGGTAGGGGCGGGCTTGGGAGGTGGTGGGGGGGGGGGGGGGGGGGTTG
>JAOEGT010059242.1:0-17949 GCA_025447795.1 Speoplatyrhinus poulsoni
TGTTTAGGTAGACTTCCTTCGACAGATATTCGTAGGGGGGCGGCGCCCGTGCGCCCATAATGTACCGGCCGCCACTGGTCAATGTGAGAAGTTCCTGAAGTTGTTACGGTGGAAGTTGAGAAGGTCCAGAGAGTGTAACTTCTCTGGAGGGATGTTGAAATCACCTAAGACCAAAGGTGGCTTTCCGTCTTCAGGGAGGGAGCTTGGGAGGACATCCATTTTGTATGGGAAGTTCCTGAGCTGGCCTAGAGGATGGTTTATTACAATAATGGAGAGTTAAGTGTGTAATTCAAAGAAGGGGATTGACAGGTGAGAGAGAGGGAGAGCACAGTAGGTCCACTTAGGAGAGATAAGTCCCATCCCACCTCGCTGACAAGATGGCCTGTGTGTGTGGGAGACGTTGGGTCTAACTAAGCGATTAGCTGGAAATAATGTTATGTTTATTTCAAAGCATTTACACTGTTTGTGTTCTATTCGGGAACACAAACAAGGCATGGCACTGCGTAAGCTACGCCCGTCTTCCATGGGGAGACCTCTGAAGGCATATGGCACCACTGTCTTTGTGCACACACAGGCACTGTAGCGTTAGCTAGCTAGTTAATAGCGCTACACATGGTGCACTACTGGTCAGTGGGCCACTTGCAGTTTAGATACAGGACGCCTGTGTGCCGGCTCCACCCCTGGTCTAGTCAGCTCAGTTTTAGGTAAGGCAATAAGGCCAAAAGAAACTCCATGATTGGCCTGTCTAAAGGCCTGCTAACTACTTGAGCTACAGATAGTGTAACACAGCTGAGTCCTCTAGGGCTGAAAACAGCGTGACCTAAGTCTAATCAGTGCTAGGAAAAATAAGACATGCCAGCAACTAATTAATCTACACCAAATACTATAATATATAGGGCTGTCCCGAAAACCATTTTACAGGTTTCGAATACTTGATATTTCTGAATAAGTATTCAAATACCTTTTTTTTTTCTAAACACCATTAAAAACACTCAACTATAATTACAAAGTATAACAGAAGTAATCTTCGATTCCTAGCTTCAGTGAGCACACATGTAAACATACCCATGCACTTTGTTTGACACGTCAATTGAGCCAGTCAGAGCTGTCAAATAGCATATACCTCTTGCATTAGCCAATAAGATTGTGTGTTGAATGAATAGCCTCGCTCTCTTCATACAAACAGAGCCAATTCCAATCAATTGTGTTGATGACACGGTGTAGGGCAGGCAATTACATGTAGGTTTATATGGAGACAGTGGAGTAATGGGAAAACATGCATGCATAATGTGGAAAAAACGAATACTCGAAACCCAATATTTTAATCGAATACGTACCCAACGAACGAATACCCGAAGAATCAAATATCTGGGACCGGTCCTAATAATATACTTACTAGCAGCCAGTGTGGGCAGCATGCTCTCTCATTGGCTCCTCCCCTCATTGGCTCCTCCCCTCCTTGGCTCCTCCCCTGGTCTATTCAGTAGCTCAGTTTCAGGGAACACCAGGTTATTGTTTCAACACACACACACACACACACACACACACACACACACACACACACACACCTGGTGAATTGCAGTGGGAGGAGTCAGGCTCGGAGCTGGGGGCGGAGTCACACTTCCAACAGTGTTGTTTTCTGCTCCCCAGGCCACTAACGAGGTGGTGGGACGCGTTCCCAAGGCGACCCAGGAGGAGATGCTGGCCGCTGTGGACTCGTGTTCCAGTGCCTTCCGCTCCTGGTCAGAGACCTCCATTCTCACCAGACAGCAAGTCTTCCTCCGATACCAGCAACTCATCAAGGACAACATTGTAGGGAAACACACTAGCTGTGTGTGTGTGTGTGTGTGTGTGTGTGTGTGTCACATGTGCATTTTAAAAGTTCACTCTTCAATTGGGTTGAAGCTAAACACAAGCTAAAGAAACCTAAATTTGAGTTTGCTTTGAGGTCTCTGCGAACTTTGAGGAGATGGTTCTTGGTTTACTGGATTAAGGGTCACGGTTTAAAACAAACACAAACGCCAAAATTTGAGTGCAATTCTGGACATCCATCGAGCAGAGCTGTGTATTGGCAAGAATCTGTCGATGCGATACGTATCACGATACAGGGGCCACGATTCGATGTATTGCGATACTTTTGGCAAGTATTGTGATTTCTAATTAGCAGAAAACTGCACATAGTAATGCTAATGTGTGGCGCTGCTGCAAATCAATAACAAACACCTAAATTTGGAAACCAACATCTTTCCTCTCTTTTAAGGTGAATGCGTTTTGTACATGGTCCCTTTATTTATTTTTATACATTTCTTTAAATATTCCTTTTTATTTATTTACAAATAAATTGAGTATAAAATGTTTTTTATTTTATATATTTCTTTATTTATATTTGAGTATACAATGTTTATTTTTATTTTTTATTGATAGTGTTTTGGAGAATCAGTAGAGCATCACGCAACGTAATATCACTTATAACCTTTTTAATCTCTAAGAGTCCTCAGACCATTTTCCCTCTTTGCGGTTTCAGAATGAGCTGGCGAAGGTGATCACTCTGGAGCAGGGCAAGACTCTGGCGGACGCCGAGGGTGATGTCTTCAGAGGACTGCGTAAGTAGACCACGGCGCAGCTGCCAGACTAGCAGCAGCACCATTAGGTTTTAACAGCGCTGCCGGATTAAATGAGGAAGATGGTGAGTGAATGAACGAACGTATAGTGTGCGTTAACCTTCTGAGACGTCTCCTGTTTATCACTCCCTCAGAGCCCGCCCGGGGTGGAAGGATCTTTCTAATCAGCCGGAGAGTGTGCTTTACTTTTGTATAACTGTCTGGACATCACAGGCAAAATCAAAGTGTTTTAATCTGTCTGATTTACATTTTTCAGTCTGATGAATTTGAAATTATGCTGTGCTATAAAGTATTAATTTGTAGTGTAATTTAATCTCTTACTACTGTGCCTTATCCCATTATTCTTTTATTCAGAAAGTGAATTATCACCCCAAATGCACTGCAGGGCAAAGGTTGTACTTGTGCCAATCATTTATTGTAAGTCCCAATGAATAATTTCACTTCATCGGCTGGTGGACAGTCTGCCAACAGTGCAGAGGTATATATCTCTGCTGGCCAAGGGAGCAGTGCCACAAAGACGTTAATCTAAAGACAATATAAACGGCTGTGATTTACAAGGCAGCACACTGCATGGAATCAATGAAATCGCTACTACAACTTTCAGAAAAATAATTACGGCGGCTGGACACCTGCCGGGGTTTAACACCCCCTCTCCCCCCTGCTCTGCCCCCTAGAGGTGGTGGAGCATGCCTGCAGCATCACCTCCCTGATGCTGGGCGAGACGCTGCCCTCCCTCACCAAGGACATGGACACACACACGTACCGGCTGCCCCTGGGCGTGTGCGCGGGCGTGGCCCCGTTCAACTTCCCCGCCATGATCCCGCTGTGGATGTTCCCCGTTGCCATGGTGTGCGGCAACACCTACCTGATGAAGCCCTCCGAGAGGGTCCCGGCGTGCACCATGCTGCTCGCCAAGCTGCTGCAGGATGCCGGCGCCCCCGACGGCACGCTCAACGTCATCCACGGCCAGCACGCAGGTGGGTGTGTTTGTGTGTGTGTGTGTGTGTGCGTGCAAAAGTGGTAGCGTGCGTATGAGTTTGCATGCACGTTTATGAGTGCATGTGTGCACGCATTTGTGTGTGCGTGCGTGCGTGCACAAAAACGTGTGTCAAGCTTCCCACTGTTAATGGAATGTCAAGGAATCTGGGAATTCTATTTGCAGTGCGTTTACAGTCGAGTTGCCATTCATCCCAGTTGTACTGGACAAGGTCCCAACTATTCACTAATGTCGCTAATAACGCGAATGAGTGCCACGTTGTCAGTGTCGTCAATAAAGAGCCACGTTGTTCTGGTATAATGTCTTTCCGTTCAAAATAGGTAATGGAATTTCAGATTTTTAGTCTGTAGAAGTCAGTGAATATGACATTTGAGTGGGAACCTGTGTGTGTGAATATAGAAAGTCTTCTTTTCCTGCTCATGTACGATCCACTGTTTCTTGGTATTTATGCTGCTGGAAGTTATTTGTTGAGGATTGAATGGCTTGTTGTTGTGATGTGTGTTCTGAAATGTATAGCAAAGTTAGCCCTGATGACATGCTGCTGTCATTGTCGTACCAGAACGTTGCTTGCTTACGATAACTTGGTATGACCTGCTCAGCTGTTGACTAATGTACTCCCTGTAAGTGGAGTCGTGCAATTAATCACATTCGAATTGCAATTTTAATTTCGGCTCCTAACGATCACAAAAACCATTTAGTCGAGGTGGAAAAAACCCTGATTATTTTGCACATTACGTTTCGGGTGGGATAAAAGGTAAACTCTTATTTTGTCTTGTGTTCTGAATGATGCGTATGGCACTTTGGTCCCTCCCGGGGTGAAAGAGAGATCAAACGGGAAAAGTATTAAGGGAAATGTCACAGTTGAAGGTGTTGCCACTGTTTTTCAAGTTTAGTTACTGCGACATCTTTCCAAAGTCCAAGTTCATGTTAAATAATCATGATTTCACTGTTGACCGACTGAATCGCGATTCTGATTTCATCCATAATCGAGCTGCCTTAATGCTCATGTCTCCCCGTTTAGCGGTGAACTTAATCTGTGAGCACCCAGCCATCAAGGCCATCAGCTTTGTGGGCTCCAACCAGGCTGGGCAATACATCTACGAGCACGGCTCCAGGAACGGCAAGCGTGTGCAGTCGAACATGGTATGCTCAATTAAAATGAATGTCATTTACATCAGGCACAGTTACAAGTACTAAGGAGCAGGGTTAGACACGTGGCTCAGTGAGCCCTACAGGTTATTGGTGGGGATTGAGGGGCGGCGTAGGCTACTACAGTGGTTTCCAGCCTTTTTAGTCTTAAAAGGTATAGTAAGCTATTGTAAGCTAATCGCAAGATAATACACATTTTGTACAAATTCACCAAATATCTCCTCGCATTTGCTTTCTGTGCGTGCCGAGAAAAGAATCTGTTACTGCACTGCCATACACAGCCCTGGCTCTGTAAATGGAAACATGGAAAAAACAAAGTGTAAAACACCGCAACAATGCCCTAGTCTTCACAATGTCTTTCACTGTGGGGTGGAGGTTTGGAGGGAGTTTGTTTTGATTTTGAGCTGTAAGTTAGCAAGCATTGTCGAGCACGTCAAACCCTGCCTTTTTAATCGTACCCCGTATACTTGTGTGTTGTTGATTCTCCTACATGTGTTCTATTGAACGCACATGTCCATGTGTTAGTCCATATTTGATTGTGTGTGAACTTCAGAGTAGTATACAAATTGACACCTACCCTGGGGAATTATACAATAGTGTCGCACTCTGGCATACCTGGCCTATACATGCATCTCTCCACGTACCTGGGTGGCGTAGTGGGTAGAGGGGGCCGACGGGTGATCCCGAAGTCGCTGGTTCGAACCCCGCTACCTCCTCACAAGTTAGAAAAATTGCTGCTGTAGCCATAGAAACGGATTTTGAGACTCTTTACAATAACGTCTTTTAAAAAATTAGAGAAATTTTTAAAGACCGGCTAACGGTAATTTTCCCATAACTTAAGTGTTTTTTAAAAAAATATTGTGATTATCGATATTGACGTTTTCAATAATATTGCAATGTCACATTTTGGCAATGTCGTGCAACCCTTGTGTGTGTGTGTGTGTGTGTGTGTGTGTGCGCGCGCGCTAGGGTGCCAAGAACCACGGGGTGGTGATGCCCGACGCCAACAAGGAGACCACCCTCAACCAGCTAGTGGGGGCAGCCTTCGGAGCGGCAGGCCAGCGCTGCATGGCCCTGTCCACGGCCGTGCTGGTGGGGGAGGCCCGTCATTGGCTGCCGGAGCTGGTGGCCCGCTCCAGGGAGCTGCGGGTCAACGCAGGTGGGCCACCGCCAACGCTACACTGCTGCTTTTACAGTGACCATAGATTACAGTGAAATTAATGATAAAAACACATGCGCACAATTTTACTTTCATCCATACTATCTTATTTAATAATATCTAATTTACATACTATTTAAATTACAAACTAATTCTGTCAGACAGACGGACATGGATAGTTTGTCATCTTGGACTGTGTGTGTGTGTGCCTGCGCGTGTTCTTGCCCTGAAGGCGATCAACCCGGGGCCGACCTGGGTCCCCTCATCTCCCCCGCAGCCAAGGCCAGGGTGTGCTCTCTGATCCAGAGCGGGGTGGACGAGGGTGCCACCTTGCTCCTGGACGGGAGAGGCGTCAAGGTCAAAGGGTACGAGAGCGGGAACTTCGTGGGGCCCACCATCCTGGGGAACGTCACGGTGAGGCTAGTGGATGTTAGCGTGAGGGTGGGGGGGGATGTTAGTGTGTTACTGTGAGGCTGGGGGGCATGTTGGCGTGTTAGCATTAGGCTGGGGGATGGGGTCGGGGGGATGTTGGCGTGTTAATGTGAGGCTGGGGGGGTGTTAGCGTGAGGCTGGGGGGTATGTTAGCGTGAGGGTGGGGGGGTGTTAGCGTGAGGCTGAGCTTTTTTTACAACACAGAGGGAGGTTGATGTCGTTCTCTGCTCACGCTGCTTGTCTATTGGTTACTTTCAGTACCTGGGCTTCTAAGCAGGTCTTGCATGATGGGTTCATGGGTGGTCACAGAATAGGCACTCCAGATATAAAATATTCCCACAATTGTATAATTTAAAGAAAGGTGAACAAAGCATGAATGGCTACATAGGTTGCACAAATACATGTAGAATATTTACAGTGCTGAATGATTCTCAGTCTCTAATTTACTTGTTACGGTTTCCACATAACCTAAAGGCACAGATCCAAGATCCAAGATTTTCCCTCACACATTGTGATGTGAATGGAATTTACCAGATAAGAATCGTCCTCTTTGGCATATTTATTCCAACACAATGGAGCTAATATTCTCAATTGCATGAGCGTATTGTTGCACATTAAAGATGCCTTCAAGCAGCGATGGTTTTAGAAATCTGAGTGTTTATCTACAAAACATCCAGCTATCCTGAAGCTGAATGCAATAGTCGGGCGGAGCCAAGCAAGGCTGCTCTCACAAGGGCAGTTCTGTGCGTATTAATGCGTTTAAATCTTGTGCTGTGCAGGCTCCGGTTGGCTCTGTCGCCATTTTTGCAGTACCTGACCACCTGCAACTCCTTTCTATCCATTATAATCAGATAATTGTATGGCTAATATATTTTAGTTCTATACAAATTAACCCTCCCCGTACAGTTATCATGAATGGGGGGGGGGGGAGAAACTAGCTATAGAGACTAATACCATCTTTTGAACCTGGCTAAAATGTCTTATTTTTGCTGTAAAGTTGGGACATTTTAACATGGGAGTCTATGGGGGCATTTGGAAAATTAGAACTAAGCATTTTATGTCACTTCCACTTTAGATTAAGTGTTTTTATTTTTGTATATCTGATATTGTAGTGATGTGTTCCCACTGCCCCCGGTGGGCTGGAGGGACATTTAACGGTCGGTCACTCCTGTTGTCTGCCCAGCCGAACATGACGTGTTACAAGGAAGAGATCTTCGGGCCGGTGCTTGTCGTCCTGGAGGCCGACAGCCTGGATGAAGCCATCGCTTTGATAAACGGCAACCCCTACGGCAACGGCACCGCCATATTCACCACCAACGGAGCCACTGCCCGCAAATACACCCATGAGGTGGACGTAGGACAGGTGAGACACGTTGACAGGCAAACAAATAAATACATTGCCTGTTGTAGTGTGTGTGTGTGTGTGTGTGTGAGCGCGTGTGCATTCACGTGCATGGTAGACTCTGTGAACCAATAGAGGGGGCACAAAAGAGGCTGTTACTGGTCACAATACTTGCAGGCGCTCAGGGTCGGCTCCACGACGAGGGGAATGGGGGGGGGGCATTGCCCGTCAATATTCCCTGTCAATATTCCCCCCGGGAGCTGACCCTGCAGGCACTGTCAAAAATGTAAATCAGATTTGATATAGACGGCCGCTATGAACTGAGCGTTCTCACAGCGCATTGATTCACCGATAGCAGATGGATGTCTACAGTATTTCTAAGAAATGCCACTAAATGTATAGCTCTTAAATCCTACCTACAGCGCCTCTGGGCTTTCAATTTCACTTCATATATTTATTTAAGCAATGTCAAAGCTTCTATTTTATGACACACGTGGTCAGGCGTGTGGTCTCCCAGCGGTGAGAAGGTTTTTATTCTTTGTTTTAATTATATGTCGTGTATAACCCTTGTTCCTGTAATGTTGGCATTTGACCCCCTAATCACTGAGATTTCTGTGTGGGAAATAACGTCACACGCACACACACACACACTGAGTGCCCCTGCCACAAGGCGCACATGCAGGGCGTTGGGCGCTGTCGAGTGTGATTGACGGCTTGTGCGTTTCCTGCACCTGTGTGCGTGTGCAGATCGGCGTCAACGTGCCCATCCCGGTGCCCCTGCCCATGTTCTCATTCACCGGCTCCCGGGGCTCCTTCCGAGGAGACACTAACTTCTACGGCAAGCAGGTACATTCAATACAATTCAAGTGGTGTGTGTGTATGGGGGGGGGGGGGTCGTGGGTTTGACATGTCTTTTCTAACTGAGCAAGGGGGATAGACCTTACCTTCTTCGGTGGAGTTGGCGATTAAGCTAATGACACTTTTTTTTTTATGTGTAAAATTCTGAATGTCTCCTCTGATGGCCTGGGTGGGGGTGGGTGGGGGGGCTTCTGAGGGAGTACCCTATGACCTTGAAGGAAGGGAGAGCTGTTGTGCGTTCAGAATTTGCAAACACTTTGGTTACTTTGTGTTCGCCGTGAACATTTGCTAACAAAAGCAAACGGTTTGAGGAGGACGTTCTCTGCGAACACGTTGAGGCTGGACGAAGGGTGACAGTTTAAATCTAATATTTTTGGCATGTTTACATAAATCGTTCAAAGCAAACATGTTCGCCTCTGTTCATCAATTATGAACGCACCTGTTTTTTTTTTTTTCAAATTCAAATATCAACAATCTTTCTCCGGCATCGCTGACTCCACCTTTTTAACACTTTTAAAAGTGTCTGACTGCCTTTTATCGTAAGAACATGACACGCGTCAACAAAACACTCTCGTTGCCATGGTCACCAGGGCATCCAGTTCTACACGCAGATCAAGACTGTGACGTCCCAGTGGAAGGCGGAGGACGCCACGCTGAAGAGCCCGGTGGTTACCATGCCGACGATGGGGCGCTGAAGCCGGACGCGAGACTCCTCGGCCCCACCCGTAGCGACTAACCGCTGCTGTAGGCCTTGACTATAAAGACTGTTGGGTGGGATAAATTAATACGTTTGTCTTGGCCTGTGTGATAATCGTAAGTCATTATTTTATTGTGTGGTTTGCTTTTTGGAAGTGGTGTTTCTCCCTATTTCACCTGTTGAACAGACGTTAATGCAGAAGATGCCTTTTTTGTTAACGAAGCAGAAACCACGCAGTGACCCAAACATGAAGGACCTTCTTTCCTTTACCTGTTAAACATTTAGACCTGCTGCTTCTCGTGGTTTGCTCTGTCGGCCCTGCCCAGTCACACAGGTTTATGTGATCCCAATACGCCTGTGGTCTTTTAAGGGGCAGGATGGTCTTTTGGTCTGAGTGTTGGGCTCCAGCTGGCAGGTTGTGAGTTCAAACCCCGGTGGTAAGTGTTGCTGGTTGGTCAGACCTTGCATGGCAGCAATCACCACCGGTGTGTGAATGGGTGAATGTGAGGTAAAAATAATGCGAAGCTTTTTGGATAAAAGCGTTATATCTAAATGCAGTCCATTTACCATTTATCGTATTTTCTGTAAAGTGAGACTTCTGATGGCAGATGAAATATGTTCTTCCATTTTGTGTTCATTTGAGCGCTGTATAAATATGCAGAAAGGTGTTTTAAATGGCAACATTACACCATTTAAGAGATTAATTACTGGTCACACACTAGGTAGAGAAATTGTTGTATGTCAGCTGTAAGTTTTATATATCGTATTCTTAAGGCAATAATGATTTGTCAGAGCTACAGAGTAGCAGAGTAGTACTTTGAAGTTTAGATGTTTATCTTCATATCCTTACTACTACCAAAAAGTAATTAATGTAATGTGGACACAAAATAAAATATTGCTTTAAGAATCAACTTACATTCACGTGTTTTTAGTTTTTATTTTACAGATACCATTTTGCATGACTGCACTTAGATTTTTTTTTGTTTGTTTGCAATAAATTCAAATGAATGCATACAATACAAATACAAGTTTTTCACAGAACAGGATTTGTTTGGCCTTGTGTGTGTGTGCGTGCGCATTTTGTTTGACTAATCCGACTATCTAGCAAGTTTCATTCAGCAATAGAGCATAGCCTATAATTTGGTTGCTAAATATATTTGTTTTGACTCGACTCACCTAAAATAATCACGGTGGAAACAGGTGCCTGCCGGCAGATCATTATTTCTGCAGCATGGAATTGTTTCGTTGACAGATTGTTTAGTCAGCGTGTTTACCGAGCCCTGCTTGGTGACTGGTCACGTGTTTTGACGTGTGACGACGTACTGTGCGCCTCGGGTTGAGTAGGTTGCCATAATGGTGAGTGTGAATTAAGCATTTAAAATCCAAATAAAGATGATCAAAAAGATAACTTGTATCATATATTATGTATGTGTCTGATGGGCGATAAGCGGCTTCGAGTCAGCTAGACCTAATGTAGCTGGTAGGCCACAGTCTACTGCTGGTTTGAAGCTAACTATAACTCAAACACACTATATCAAGTGTATCTGATGTTTCCTTTTCAACGTAACGCATTGGCAAGACATTGTGGTGAAATTAGTCTTGGCTAAGTAAAGCAAAACCTTTAAGTGCTGTTAACAGCAGCATACTGTGTATATCTGCGTTAACAGCTGTTCCAGTTGCATGAGGATTTATCGGTTAACCTCCCTATTTATGTAATCACACTTTATAGCAGTCTGTTTGTGTGATATTATCCACCTGTGTAATTTGTGACTTGGAAGATGTATGATTGCACAATAATTCGTCTGCTGCTAGTTTATAAATTATAGTCAATCATAACTGATAATAAATTGGCTTTATATATTTTTGCACAGGCACTGTACACTGAAATTTTAATTGTTTTCACAGAAATGTAACATTTTGATAGGGATTTATGATGGAGCTCTTTATCAATTTTGCTGTTTTTAACTGAAATCACTTCAGGAGAATTTCCAAGATGTAATCATAATTCAGATAATCTTAATAAATAACCATTTTGATTAGGAGTGATGCCTGCAGTTGGGTGTTTTAAGACCTATCAGGCCTTCTAATTTAAGGTAACGGTTACTTATGGGAAACATACATTAGTTTTTCATTTGTTGTTCTAAACATAATGTTACAATGCAG
Source organism: Speoplatyrhinus poulsoni (assembly GCA_025447795.1). Taxonomy (NCBI): domain Eukaryota; kingdom Metazoa; phylum Chordata; class Actinopteri; order Percopsiformes; family Amblyopsidae; genus Speoplatyrhinus; species Speoplatyrhinus poulsoni. The sequence continues at coordinate 11,419 of JAOEGT010059242.1, forward strand.
CTTAGCAACAACTCTGAAGCCAAAAGTGTATTTAAGGCCAATTATTAAAATAATGTCAGTGTCAGCTTTCTGTCGTGGGTGTTTCGGGCTGTTCTCTGTGTTCCCCTGCGGTTGGTTGGATTTACTAAAAGGGTGTAGCCACCAACCTAGGCAGTACATAACGGCAGGTAATTGCTCCTTGACTCATCTGTTTGTTGTTGCCCAGGGACCCTTCCATCTGCCTGGAGCGCAGCAGAGCCTCCTTGCCTCCAACTCGGCTACTGCTGCGCTCGCCAGGGGCTGTACAGGCGTCGTACGGTTCTAGCCCGGTCCCCAGAGCCAAGATGGCGCCCCTGCTGCCGGTCCTGCTGCTGGTGGTGGCTGTGGCGGTGAGCCCGAGCCATGCCCAGGCCAGAGCCTTCCCCCTGGTCCTGTCCAACAGCGTAGAGGCCATCCTGAGCCGGCCCGCCAACTCCAGCCGCATCTTCTACAGCGTGATGTTCGACGCCGGCAGCACCGGGACACGCATCCACGTTTACACCTTCATCCAGGGCGACGCAGGTGACCCAAGCTTGATGCTTAGGGCAGGGAGGTCGTGGGTTTGAGCCCCGTAGCTGTGTGTGTGTCCTTGAGCAAGCTCACACCCACCTGCTGCTTGCAATGCATTGTTATTGTTACAGTAAAGTCACCTTGGATTTAAGTGTCTGCTAAATGTCCTTAATTGTAAACAACAATGTTGTTGTTCCACAATGCAGGAGGATTGATGGGGAACGATTTCTACACTGTTGTTAAACAACAGCAGGCTTCTCATCTTATGCTGTTGGTTTTGCTGATGTTTCATTGTGAAGAGCAATTATAATACTTAACTAATAGCACATAAAACATGCAGCTTCAAGCGTTCTCCTGAAGTCATGACAATGTTGTTCTGCCAGTTGGAGGGTAGTGTTTGACACCTCGTGGACGGGGTGCTGTGTCCTGCATAGTGGGTGCTGAGCAGATCACCCAGGGCCTCTGAATGCTTTCTAATAAGAGTGGCTGCGTATTTGATCGTGTGTGCCGCTCCCTGTCTGTCATTCAGTGGCGTTGCCGCTTCTGGACAACGAGATGTTCCACTCTGTCAAGCCCGGTTTGTCCGCGTACGTCGACTCACCAGAAATGGTGAGTTATTAATTTTCTTAAAGTTTAGTTCCTTAACGTCATTGAGTCTGAGGAGAGTGTGTGTGTTTGTGTGTGTGTCCGCTGTGTCTGCCATCGGTGTCTGTCTGTCTGTCTGTCTGTCTATAGCCATCTTTGAAATGGCCCAGGCAGTTATTTAGGAAGACTGTATAGGCAGGTGGCTTACGTCAATCCAACCACACAATTGGTTAATGCTTGGGAGTTATAAAGCAGATGATTGGCTTGTTTGGATTATGTTATGTGTTGTAATTATTTGGATATATTACTCATATCCAAATATATACATATTTGCGTTTCAGAATTCTCCCATAGATCTCCATTCAAAATGTTCTATATTAATACGTTTCAGTGTTAACAGGATTTTAAACCTAAAACTGATCTCCATCCAGACGACTGTTTTTGGTCCGTATTAGAACGTCTCTCTGTCCAATATTAGCACACATATCACAATGATCAGCCATGTACACCGAGCATACGCTTCAGTTTGTCCAATTGAAGAACATTTACTACTACTGTAACGGAACAGCAATGGTGTAAAATTAGACCAGAGATGTCTTTTTTTTTTTTTTTTAACGGGGAGGTGTAACCTTTTACTGAATGTAACCCTTGAGCAGAGCGAAGTCTTCTGGCTCTGCCTAACAGAAACCATTGATTGGTAGTTGTTGCAAAGGAACTACGGCGACATCCTGATAAGACCCAACCAGGAAGCGAATGTGGGGTGTCGGCGTCATCGTTTTCAAACTGAGTTTTAAAACGAAAACGGTGCAAGCGGCGTTTCCGTTTTAGGAGCTGTACAGCTCCAGAGTAGTGTGGATGCAAGGTGTTGAAACTAGAACGTGTCAGAATAGATACACCAGGCATGTCTCCGCTATATAGCGTCTCTGTACACCAAATGCATGTCAGTTTACATGCACAAGGCAGGGAAGTGTGGAGCATGGGCGGCACCTTTTCAGTATTGCTGCTCCCCCTTCTTCCACTCTCCGCTCCACGCTCCCCCCCCCCCTCTTCTCCAGGCGGGCCAGGTGGTGAGGACGCTGCTGAAGGTGGCCAAGAGGACCGTCCCGCGGCGGGAGTGGAAGAGAACCCCGCTGGTGCTGAAGGCCACGGCCGGCCTCAGGCTGCTGACCCCGGGGAAGGCCCGGGCCCTGCTGGACCAGGTAGGCTGTGACCCCAGACCCCTGCTGGTAAGGCCCGGGCTTTGCTGGACCAGGTAGGCTGTGAACCCTGACCCCTGCTGGGAAGGCCTGGGGCCTGCTGGACCAGGTAGGCTGTGACCCCTGACCCCTGCTGGACCAGGTAGGCCTTGCACCCCCCGACATCTTCCCTGCTGCCTGCTCAGACTCTTGAAATGAGGGGATTGGTAACCATGGCAATAAACTTTATTCTTATAGCCATCTTGTAGAAAGTCCTACATCCTGCGCTACAAAAACTGCAAACTGCTTTTTATTGTAGACATGCTTTTGTTTATGGATTGGTTGTTTTAATGTCATTTTATGACATTGTCTATCACACAATAGTGAGACTTTTCTTTTTCATATTTGTAATAACTGTCAAAGATTCAAAGTTATTATTTAGGAGTTGATAGTTTAATGTTTGTATATAACATAACAAAGACGCCATTAACAGTACTCATGTAGAAATTAATACAACGTGACATGCGGTAACTGCACCTCAAAATCAAATTCCAAACTCCCCCCTGTGTCTCTGCACGCCTATGAGGCCTCCGACACTCGGGCCCGTGTGAACGAGTGATTCTGAGAGGTGCCCTAACAGAAGATTGTGGGGGCAGGGCACTGAGGAGAACACCGTTGTTATCAGAGCAGCTAGAGAGAGCTGCTTAGGCAAGGAAGGGGATACGCCAGTGATGCCTGGCCCAGGGGCACCTTGGGAAGACGAACGATACTTTATTAATCCCCCCGGAGGAATGAATTAAATCTCTCTCTCTCGTAGAGGGCATTTGTGGACGAGGCAGGGTTGCAGCATATTACACTGACTGGGTCCATTCCCCCCCCTCCCCCAGCCATTAAAAAAAAAACTACAACAAAAACACTATTAAATGCTTGTGTACAAATGTAAAGCTATGAATAACCCAGTGTGCGATAAACTGAATCGAAGTCAAATGAAATTCCTCTCGCCTTCCCCCCCTCCCCACATCTCTCCACCGCAGGTTCAGGAGGTGTTTGATGAGTCCCCATTCCTGGTGTCAGATGGCAGCGTCGGCATAATGAACGGCACATACGAAGGTAGTCTCAGCCTCTTCCGTCCATCGGCACTATACGTCACATCTGTTACGTAGACCCCTTGTGAGCTCCACTGACTTTACGGAAGTGAGGAAGTGGATTTTCATTGGCTGTCAGCATTGACACTTGTCGTGCATGTCAATCAAAATACCTCCCGTCAAGTCAGTGGATATTGAACCAGTGCTGTCCTAGACTATTTACCTAAGAAGTAAAGGCCGGCTCTGCGACACTAATTTGAAATGTATGCCCGCCTCCATTCGTTGGCTATTCCCCCCCCCCCCCCTCGCTGTTGACACACCTTGCAAATTTGCTGATGAAGTATCTGTTTACTGGAGACATTTAGCTAAATTGCAGGGGATTATTGCAATCTTTTATGATGACACTCCAGAAAATGGAATTGCTTTTGACCGCAAATGTTGCTGTGGGCATAAAAGGCTGTAATTACCTGGTGGGGTGATTTTACAGTCTTCTTAAACCACATGTTGTGCCACTTGTGTAATTGATTAGTCAGCGTTTCCACCTTGTTCTTTTTTCATTTTTGTATTATGACATGTAGAAGTGTTAGAACTTGTTGGTGGTAAATGGACTGATTTTATATAGTGGTTGGGTTATAAGGCTATAAGCATTGTAATTAATAAGACAATGTGAGTTTTTTGCCCCTGCTGTTGATGTTGTTGGCTTGTTTGTGTAATAATTTCTGAAACAGGAGTCCTGGCCTGGGTGACTGTCAACTACTTGTCTGGTGAGTTCAGCCATTTTCCTGTCATGTAGTGAATGCTAAATTATTAACACGCTTGTCTTGGGATCCCAACAATATCTGTGACAGCTGAGATTGCTCACGATATCTTGTATCATTGACTTGTTTCTATTACATAAGCGGTTTGAGGGAACCTTGATCCCCAAACACACTGTTTTATAAACATAAACACATTTAGCGGTTGTAAATATGTGAAATTGTAAACATTAATATAACGGCAAACTGTTTTCTATGTAAATATATAGTGGAGCAAATGCATCCAGATCAGAGAATGACATTCTCAGCTCTTCTGTTGTGTGTGCGTGTGTGCGTGCGTGTGCGTGCGTGTGTGTGCGCGCGTGTGCGTGCGTGTGTGTGCGCGTGCGTGCACACAGCTGCCCACAAAGCATTAGCTTTGGGCTGAGATGCTGGTGCTTAGTGTGACATCTAATGGCAGACATAAACACATGATTTAATATTCCGCCATGACCGCCGTCAAATATATGAACATTAGCAGGAATTGAAAATGTAGTTTCTAATTTTTAATCTTAAATATAGTTTAACATGTTCAGCTTGCGACCCCCCCTAACATTGCACCCAGCCCTGCTGTGGGTTTCGACCCCCCCTCGTTGAGGACCACTGTGTTTGATGAGAGCCTTAATTCATCGGCACCGCAGGGGGGTGTCATTGCTCAGAGTGGCCACTAGGGCCAGTTGGAATCAGCCCTTCTGTCGGAATTTCATTCCTATTGTTTCGCACACACACCCCCCCCCAGATGTTACTCACCCCCCCTGGATGTTACTCACACCCTGCACCCCCCAGATGTTACCAGGCGGGTCAGGCAGGGGTCAGGCAGGGGTCAGTCATTCTCAAACGCTCGACATCTTTGAGCTCAAATCAAACCCCCCCCACCACCACACACACACACACACAAATGAAGCGCATTTTGAAGTCCTCATTGTTGTAGCGGTGTAACCGCCACTTTGTTTATGTTAGTATTTACGGAGCCACACACACAGAGAACGGTAAGCTAGCAAGGAATGCAACTTGACAAAAGACTAAAAGTGTATTAGCTTCCAACTAGCTTGTGGTGGCTGGCTATACCTTTAATCTATCTCCTCAGGTCACCTGCACACACACACGACACACGGGAGCACAGTGGGGATCTTGGATCTGGGCGGAGGATCGACGCAGATCACTTTCCTGCCAAAGTCACGGGTTAGTGGCACCCTTGTCTCTGAATGGACTCCTGCCCTTTAAGTCAAGAGTGCCTTTCAAAATGTCTTGACGTGACACAGTGCTTCTCGTTCCTCTGTAGAAGACCACTGAAAGTGTTCCCTCTGTGGATTACGTTGCCAGATTTGACATGTTCAATTCAACCTATGAATTGTATACACACAGGTAATACATTATTCTTTATAATCGTGGGCCGTACAGGTGTTATGTGCACATTGAGTGTGTTAGCCTAATTATAGTGATTGTAAGACTTAGTCCCAATTCAAGACTCCTTGTTATAAATACATAACATATCTATCTAGACCATTCCAGTTCCTCACATGGGTTAGATGGTTAGAACAACAAGAAAATTGACCCTAGTCAGCTGAGCAACCAAGAGCTCTCCACTGGAGGTTCAATATCGTGAAAGCGTAATTTGACTGAGTTGCTTTTGCTTGTCCCACTTTTAACAGAAGGTTCCATTGTTCTACACAATCTGTTTCCTTCTCATTTACTTTCTGCTAACTGTGGCAATATGACATTGACTACTTGCAGTTACCTGGGCCATGGACTAATGGCAGGGCGACTGGCCACTTTGGGAGCGCTGGGATCAGAAGGTATATATAACGAACGCACCGTCTCCTGTAGTTGTCTGCTGAGGCGTAAAATTGCATATTTCAGTGAGCGAAGCTCTCTTTTGTGTTATTCCACCTGAAATATTGTCCAAAGTAAGGCTATGTGTGGGTGTACTTCACATCCACTGACACACAGAGGCAAATGGGAGCTTGGTGAATCACCTAAAAAGGCTTCAGAGAATATATTCAGTTTCTATCTTGGTTCCTGTGTGAAGCTGTGAGTGCTGAACAAGACAAGGCACGCACACCTACCTACACCTCTGTGCTTGTGTCAGGTCCGGTTGCAGGGTTGGCGTGGAGAGTCTTCAAAAGCGCCTGCCTTCCGAAGAAGTTTCGGGGCGAGTGGAGCTTTGGAGGCCTGGCCTATCAAATCAGTGGGATCCCAGAGGGTGAGTAATGAAATTCCAGGAATGCAGTAGTCCATCAGCACTACGTCACATAAGAGACCGTCTCTAGTCTCAGCCTCTTCATCGGCGCTACGTCACATAAGAGACCGTCTCTAGTCTCAGCCTCTTCATCAGCGCTACGTCACATAAGAGACCGTCTCTAG
>JAOEGT010059263.1:0-17945 GCA_025447795.1 Speoplatyrhinus poulsoni
AAATATAAATTTTATATCAATTTATTGTAATTAATATCTTTTTTGATACTAATTAATAGCTGTCAGATTGGTTTGATTACGAAAACCGCAGTTATATACTCTCTCACCTAAGAATTGAGGGGGGGGGAAGTGTTACCTTCACGCAGAGAAATTCTTATTATCTTTTCGCACCTGATATAAGTCATACATAAACATCTGTCCCATCTTGTAGACGGGTATTGTTGCGTAGATAGTACAGTTCAGACCCAACTTCCCAACAGCATATGGAAGGGCTCCCAGGTGTATTGGGTCAGGATGGGAGAGAAGTACTGCATCGACCTGGTGAACATACCTAATGGACAAAAAACACAACAATGATGTCAAACTTATTCAAAGTCAGGGGGTTATGCAATATAATGTAATGGTAATGTTAACGGGATGATGGTGTATACTGTAGCTACCGTTTCATAGCCTCTATAATCTCCATGGAGAAGCACTCATCCCAACCACAGTCCAGGAGGAAACGGAACTCATCCACCTGCAGAAGGTAACAGAGGGCCGACTCCTCATGCACCCCAGAGACAGCTGTCAGCTTGATGATGGACGTCATTGTCCTTAGCTGTCACGCTGGGAATACAAATCGAGATGACAGATCAAAACAATGACAAAGACAAATTACATAATACATTCAGTGGAATAGTAATATATTTGTAGTCATACATTTTTTACAGCGTTATAAATTAAACTCTAAATTCACCTTAGCTCTGAGCATTATTTAGTTTACAAGGCAGAAAACACATTTTTAGTGTAGTTAATCTTTTTATCCTTAATGGATCACACATAAATAGCAGTCACCTCATCGAGCCTTGCAGTGCACTATTGATCGGATAAAGAAACTAACTGTACAACATGCCGTAATAATAAGTAACCATGACAATGTATGCAAGTTGGACAAGGTAAATCAAAATAAATAATATAATAATAAATAAAGCAAAACGCTGGCATCATCACACTTACAGCTAGCTTGCTAGCCAGAGCTGGCTCGCTGGATAAATAATAAATGAATGGATACGTGTTAGCAACAGATAGATAGTTAGCTTTGTTAGCATGCTAGCAAAATATGTTCCGGTTTTTTTATGTACTGTACATCTAATTAGAAATACACATGTAACCTACCATTAATAGAGAGATTAAATACGACTCCACTTATTAAGACAGATGCAACAAGTGACCGGTTTATAATTGCAATATTACGGCATTTTGACGGTTGTGAATATACTTTTTACAACCATTCAGACATGTTAAACGCTGCATCATGTGTGAAAGGTTTACGGAATGTACCATCAAAGTGTATGGTTGTGCCAAAGCCTTTTGTTCGGCTAACATCACATGTAGGCCTACTCTTTATATTTAAATATAGTTATTTTAAAATAAAATTTTGCAATGTTATTAGTTAATGTTACATATATTTAAGAGCAATATATACTCAACCATATGCGTGTTAATAGTATACAACACCCTGGGCGTTTGTATAGTTGGTAGATTCCAATGTCCTCTGCATGGGAGCTAGGAGCTGAAGGCCACGAATTTGTCTAAAACACAAGGTAATATTTTGTGTATAGCCGTTTTCTGTACCATCATATTATATTTGCTAATATACTGATTTACGGGTGATGTACTTGAGATGTTTGCCTTGTATGTTAACGAAAGAAATATGTGACAGCCTAATGTTATTTCATTAAGGTAGCGGCTAGCTTACACTAGCGTTAAGACAATAGTTGCTTGCCATCAATTAAAGCACTTAAGAAGTAAAGTGCCCGCTAAAACTGAACCCAGTATGTATGTGCAGTACTAGACATGTGAGTGAGATACTGTAGGTGCATTTGTTCTTGTGGAACAATCGTTGAAACAATACATGTGGTGTTAGCTAACATGTTGAGATTCCATATAATAGCTGTTTGAAACTGATGTAGTCAGATGTATTGGAACCCATCTGTAAGGGGTAATAATGTGCATAACAGAAACATTGAAGTAGCTAGCTGGCAGGCCTGCCATTGATTTGTTTACATAATATTCTACTGGGATTTTGTATGACAGCAAACTTCAGGTTCACTAACCTGCTGTGCATGTGCAATACGTACATACACAATTCTACACTTGAGTAAGGACGTCAATAAGAACTGCACCCCCCCTTCCTTCTACCCAATCCCTGGGCATTGTGTGTGTGTTGGATTGGAAATTGAAACAACCGAGCATGGGCACAAATAAAAGATGTTCCATACAAAGGAAACATGCACAGGCGGTACGTTTTTATTGTTGTATCGTCTTTCCCTGTAGGAACCATGGCCAACTTCACAGGATTTGTACGTCAGTACTGGGTTAATATACTAGTGCCCATGGGTATTGTTATCGGATGGTATATGGACAAACAGCAAGACCAGAAGCTGACAGCCTTCAGAAATAAAAGTGCCTTGTTTGGCAGGTAGGAATAACAAATAGGCTCAGCGCTGGGGTGCGGGAACACTAAATTACCAAGGCACTCACTCATAGCTTTACATATTTAAATTGTTTGGCTTTGCACTAGACATTTGACAGACATGTAGAGTTGACACCATCATTTAATATTCATATAAATGGGTAGACTGCAGTAGTGATAACATAATTTCCTGGAATAGTTTATTTCCCACTTAATTCACAATTTAGTTGGTTAGATAAGATGATACGTTCTCAATGTTCAATCTTTAAAGTGTAATTGTGTACCTCTGTTTAGAGAATTGAAGCCTGGCGAGGAAGTCACATGGAAGTAGAATCACCAGCTGAGAATTGTTCCGTCTACTTCAATCTATTGTTGACGATGATTGCATCATGGCAATGTCAAATTATTTAAGATACCTTTATTTCTGTATTTGAGTTGTATCAACCAATAAAACATGTAATTTCTCAGAATAAGCACCCAGAAAATAGTCATGTTTTGACATTATTTTATCAAGAGAGCAAATGATTACATTGTACAGCATAAGCCAGTATCGCTAGAAAGACAACTGTATGAAGGGCTTTTTGTACAAAACATACAGTAGCTACAATCCAATTTTATTTTTTGCACGTGGAACCAGGTAATTACTACTAGAAGGGCTCTGCAGTGTGGATTATCCCCTTCTCAAACAACATCTCTGCCAAAGATATCTGGGGGACAAAAACAACAAGATGTAATCTGAACAATTCCTATATTTAAAATGGGTACTCTCCATAACTGCATTATTGCTCCAAAAGGACCACGTGGCATGACTTTAGGGGGAGAAGTGTGCGTATATTTTTGCAATAGTCATAACCAATGACTATAGTCATTATAACCTATGACCATAGCAATAATCGAATCAAAGAGCATACCCTTGTGAAGAAAAAAAATAAATTCTTACCCGCTCATCTGCTGAGTCACATGGGAAGCCTTCAACTGTCACAAATTTGGGATATGAATTGATCAAAAACTCGATGGCATCTGTATGCTGTAGGAACAAAAATTGTCAATTATATTAATATAATGACATCCTTGTAGGGGGAAAACAATTTTAAGAAAGGGTTCACATTTGAGCCATATACCTCCATTTTTACTTCAAAACTCTTGAGCTCCTCTTTGTGGTATACTCTGGAGTTGTCTGTTGTGTAGAATAGATGGATGACTTCCCCTTCACTGCATAACCTGAGAAGGACACGACACTTATCTCTTCACCGTGAACACAAGTGTCGGTTTTGATTTACACCTGGTATGTTAGCCTTGTGAGACCATCCTGATCTCACAAGCTTCAGTTTGGCTAACAGGCATAATACTTATAATCCTCACTGTTGTAGACCTGGGTGAGTCATTGTTGCAGGAACATGAAGGTAGATTGAGATACATTTTCCTGTATAATGTTCATGCTAGTGTTTGTCTGCCAGGATACATTATATGCAAAAGGAAAGTAAAGAGCAAATACAATCTATATTAGAAAGCATTCAGTTGACTAGGCATTTCTATTACCTGGCACACCCAGCACGAATGAGTCGGACTCTCGTCTGGCTTTTGATTATAGCGCCTGCGTCCAAAAGTTCTCCATTGTTCCACTTGACAGGAGCTCCCAGCACACTGGTGGCCCTCTCCTCTGGAAGATAGAACAGGCTACTATATTCCTACATCTCATTAGCAAGAGTCCTGGTCAGACAGAGATCAAGAATCAAGAACTACTTTATTTAACCAGTGTCTAAAATATGTAGTCTGACAAATCACTTTCAGTTACATCAGGTCAGAAGGTAGATTATTCCCCGCCAGTAAAAAGTTTAACATCTAATGTGTATAATGGTGATTTTTATATGCATGGCAACAACTACATAGCCTCATCCATATCTCGCGAGCTTCAGATTAATTTCACTGTGGGAAATCATTCTGGAAAGCCCAGGAATAATTGTGAATGTGTCAGAATAGCATCTGAATGTACCAATCGGCGTCCTTTTGGTAGCTATACAGGCGTGGTTTAGGTGTGCGCCGTGGTTTAGTTTAGCGAAAACGACCAGATGGTTCATCCAATCAACTGTCAAGTATTTTTTGAAAGTGCCTGCACTTTACAGTTTCGATGCGCGGCTTCCCAGACGGACTTGTGACTAACATTCCATCTGGCATGTCAGGTTAACAACTACAGGTAATACAGCCTTATCTGACTGTAGAGGGTAGCTACCAGGACTAAGGACAGGGGGCAGGCAGTCGTGGAGGAAGGTCTTGGCTTTCTGATCCACAGCAGCATCCACTGGAGCATATCTTGCCAGCTTTCCCATCAGACTCTGTATCTGTGCCAAGAACGTCTGCCTGCGCGGGTCCTCCTAGCCAATAAGAAGTTATGCACAGTGAGTCAGGAGGTTAAGGTTAGTGGATGGTTGTGCACTGTGTCGACATAAAATAATGTCTAACCTTGTCAGAATTCTGGACTCCCATGTATGTCAAGTAGTCAAGGGGTAAGCCTCGTCTGTATTCGACATCTTCGTCCATTGCTATCTCCAGTGCTGCAGGAACCACCTGGTATAAAAACAGACTTAGTTGAAGCTGAAAAGACTTTGGTAAATCGACATGGTAAATATTCAGGTTATATTATACATTTTGAAAAGGTGTATTCATTGGTCACAGAAGGCAGAGCAGAGAAAATATGGGTTCCCATAGACCTAAGAGCACTTTTGCTCAAAGTAGTTCCCTTAAACTCAAAGACTAAAGTGTACACATGTATGTATACATGCTTGCATAAACACCCCAGCACTGATATTTACAAATATTTATGAAACTGCTTGAAGACCGCAAAACATCCCAATTTTATTTCCGTTTCAGTTGATGTTGCACTTTACATCATCCGAGTGGATAAGGCAAAGAGGTTAGAATCCAGAAACCATGTCACACCTGGGGTCAAATGACTTGCTTGTTTTACACAATTATTCCTTTAGAGAGGAATTTTGGTTCAAGACAGCAAAAAAACAAAAAACAAAAAAAAAAAAAAAACAGTTGCCAAAAGTATTGGGACACCAAAGTGGAAGCGATTGGGAACAACAGAAACTCAGCCATGAAGTGGTAGGCCAAATAAAATCACAGAGCAGAGTCAGCGCATGCTGAGGCGCACAGTGCGCAGAAGTCGCCAACTTCAGTTAACAGCTACAAACGTCAAATTAGCTTAAGAACAGTGCGTAGAGAGCTTTGTGGAATGGGTTTCCATGGCCGAGCAGCTGCTTTCAAACCTTACATCACCAAGTGCAATGCAAAGCGTTGGATGCAGTGGTGTAAAGCACTCCACCACTGGACACTAGAGCAGAGAAGACGTGTTCTCTGGAGTAACGAATAACGCTTCTCTGTCTGGCAATCCGATGGAGTCAGGGTTTGGCGGTTTCCAGGAGAACGGTACTTGCCTGACTGCATTGTGCAAAGTGTAAAGTTTTATGGAGGGGTGATTATGGTGTGGGGTGGTTTTTTAGGGGTTGGGCTTGGCCCCTTAGTTCCAGTGAAAGGAACTGTTAATGCCTCAGCATACCAAGACAATTTTGACAATTTCATGCTCCCAACTTTGTGGAAACAGTTTGGATATGGCCCCTTCCTGTTCCAACATGACTGCACACCAGTGCACAAAGCCAGGTCCATAAAGACATGGATGAGCAAGTTTTTGTGTGGAGGAACTTGACTGGACTGCACAGAATTCTGACCTCAACCCGACAGAACACCTTTGGGATGAATTAGAGTGGAGACTGAAAGCCAGGCCTTCTCGTCAAAGATCTGTACCTGACCTCACAAATGCGCTTCTAGAAGAAGCGTCAAAAATTCCCATGAACATACTCCTAAACCTTATGGACAGCCTTCCCAGAAGAGGAAGCTGTAATAGCTGCAACGAGTGGACCAACTCCATATTAAACCCTATGGATTAAGAATGGGATGTCATTCACCTTCATGTGCATGTAAAGGCAGGCATCCCAAAACCTTTGGCAATATAGTGCATGTCCATCCCCTTTTAGGTCCGTTCAGACAACACAACAGCGGGGAAAAAATACAATGGGGGAAGTTCCGCTTCCATATACTGCAATAACATTGTTTTCGGATTGCTCAAGATGACTTGAAATCTAAGAATAGCAGTAAATAAACCTTTGTTAGCAGGTCTCCCCAGCTGTTCTTCTGGTATGACGATACCGTTAGGTGGAGAGAGTGAGCATCAGGAAGGCAGTCGCCCTGGTGGATGAAGCCTCGTGGGAAGTATAGGATATCTCCTGCCTCCAGCACCACTTCTAGGATGGGCTTCCCAATTTCTGTCTGGCTGAAATTAGCTGGAGAGGGAGAATAATAGAATTTTAAAAAGCAGATAAGATTTCATGGCCGTTGCGCAAACTGAAATGTTTATACTGGCACTTACGACTTGACAGTATGGGTAAGACCTCGTCATTTGTTCTGAAAGGGTACAAAACCAACATGAATTGTGGAAGGAATCGCCGACTGATGCGTCAAAATGTGGCTCACTGATTAAGATGACAAATTGAAACAGTGACATTTTACTCACAGCTTCGCTACAGACGAGCTATCTTAACTCACCGAGGGTTGTAGACTCGCCAGTGTTTTTTGCCTTCCAGCTGGACCACGAAGGCCTCGATGTCGTCATAGTGAGGTGCAAAGCCCTGGGTTCCAGGTGGCGTCAGATACCTGATTTAAAAGCACATACAGTTTACATTCCACAGAGAGACCGGCTGTTTCTTCTGTTGACGTGCTCCTTAACCAAAATTACTCACATGTTAGCCCCTGCCATACTACCAAACTGCTCTTGCAGTATAGACAGAACATTCCAGACTGTAGAGGAGAAGGCCTGAGGATTGAGCATGCGGACTGAGCAACCACTCTAAACAGAAGACAAGAAAACAACAATGACATCAAGCATAAAGTTAGATATTTGTTTAGATTACAAATTAAAAGAAAAAAAAAAATCAAGTGAGTGAGAAGCTTGTGGCGTGCAGTATTGTTTTGGTCATAATCATAAATCACAAATCACATTACAAATGCATGTGTTGCAAAAAGTCACAAAACATCTACCATTTCTGGACCCCTGAGCAGATTTCCCATTAGTATGAGCATACCTCATAAAAGTCCCACACGGTGAATGGGAGAGCTCTTCCTGGGGGGTTATGTGTCTGTCTTTTGCCATTAGTGTAGCTGGTGATATCCAAGTTCACCCCATACTGGACATTGTCCTGAACACAAACACGCATCTTAGTTAAGTAGAATGATAAAATAAAAAAACACAACTAGCGTTACTCCATTGCATCCATCGTTAACATAGAACAGTTACATTCATGCTGAAAGGCTAGATGTATCTTGGGTCTACTCTTCACGTGTCTGGTCTTTGCAGGTCTGACACTTATGGAAGAACATTCCCAATCCGATCTCTTGTGCTTGTGTGTGCAATTCAATTCAATGATAATTGCAAAATGGTAAATGGACTGCATTTATATACCGCTTTATCTAACAGTGATGTACAGGATTGCCTCACATCAGTGGATGAACACACATTCATACACCGATGATGGTATGATCAGCCATGCAAAGTGATACCTGACCACTGGGTGCAGCTAGTTAGGTGTCTTGCTCAAGGACACCTCGACACATGGCTTAGCATGGGTTCGTACCAGCGACTTCTGGATCACCTGGCTGTCGCCCTGCTCTACCCACTGTAACCGCAAACCCTTCAGAGTGCTGTTATTGCGGTTCATGTTTCTTACCTCTCTCAATATGCGATCAAACTCTGCTGTTGAGAATAGTCCCTTGTAGTAATCTGGATTATTACGATGTATAAGGATGGGCTTCGTTTCCCATGCATCCCTTAGAGAGACAAATTACAAAGTCATGTAATTAGATTTTTAATGCAATTCATTGTCCATTAATGCAGCTTTTACAGCACATTTACAATAGGAATGCTGTATAAAATGTAAATAAACAGTTTTGATAAAATTAATGAATATCAGCCAAACACTCTGCTGCTATTAATGTGTGGGAAACATTTGGGAAGCATTTACCTGAAAAATGTCTTGGCAGGAATTGGGCTGATAAGCCACTGGAACAGTTTACTTGCTCTCTCTCGGCTGTTATTAACTCTTGCCAGGTCAGTCAGCAGAGACTCAAGGGCCCTGCCATCTCCAGTTACACACTCCTGGTTAGACTAAATAGTGGGTTCACCTTAATAGCATATATATAGTCTAATTAAAAACTATATTGTCAACATTCTGTAAGTAACGTCCCCATTCAGAACCTTTAAAAAAGACATACCTCTGTTGTAGTAATCGTTAGACTCTCCTTTCCATGAGGCGCTTTTAGGAGCTTTTGTCGCTTTTTTCTCTTTCCGATCTTGGGGGTGACTTTAATGATGGCCTTTGTGGGTGAAATACCATTATTCAACTTCCGCCTTTTCTTTTTCGCGGATTCCTAAAATATATACAAATTCACATGAAAACAAACAAGACATGCTGTATAACATAAAAATAAAACTTTCACCGCTTTAGATTGTCAATAATAATGTCAATGCAGTTGCACACACACTGTTAAGGCAGACGACAGTTATCCAATATTGCGTTGCTCTTCATACGGATGTCAACATAATGGATTCACCAGTTTACCTGCAACACAGATTTAGACGAAGGAATGGCTTCTGTTTGCAATGATTTATACAAGGCAAACGCTGACATGTGTGTTCTCTCCATTTTCCCATGCATTTTCTGTAGTGCACTGGTTGAACCACGCGAGTTCACATCATTATTCTGCGACCAAAGCGTTGTGAACTCTATCGCCATCTACGTTGAGGCGGACTAAATAGACTGCAAACTCTACAGTCTAAAGAATAACGCTTAGGCAATGATCTTGGCTCCGATTCTTTCCCACAGCAACAGCATACTATGTGTTATTAAACATTATTGAGCTACTATTCAATGTTAGTTATGCGTGACATTAATAGTTTCTCATTCATTCATTTTACATGCGCAATACATATGCTACCGTACATGTCCAGAAGAGGACGCGCCTCTCCCACATTTGATGTTAGCTAGCCCACTTCATCAACATCGTCTCCCAGCATGCTTTGGTGTATGCTATTTGCTTAGCCGTCTCTTCAGCAATGCAGCTTTTAATAGTGCTGAGTGGGAATCTTAATAGTGCACGCTTGGCACTGGCGGCGTAGTTGTGCAGAAATATATGAAACGCAGCAAAGCGTTCACAATCTGACAGGCGCACTTGACGATCGTGGACATTATTATTTGTGGACGTTTTGGATACTGGGTGAGTAGCTATCGGAGCTATCGTTTGCCTGCTATTGGGCAAAAGCATAAGCACCTTGTTGTCACTAGGCACTGCTGGCTAGCAGGCTAGCTTTCTTTAATTGGCTATAGACATACTGTATTTGCCTATCCCCTCCTCAATCGCAGTGGCGAATTTCTTGAAAATTACACAAGAACAACGCACACCCTTTGTTATAATCTGTTTTGATTAGATTATATATGCATTTGTTTATGCAACTCGTTGTAGTGATGACTTTGAGACAGTTGTGCTGTTCTGGGTTTGGGTTATGGGTGTCGCGAACATCTATACTGTGGCACACGTCAGTCTAGTCGATATTTGGTTGTAATGGGTGCGATGCACTGCTATAGGCTGGGTGCCTCTAGCCCATTTCTAGACAAACTACATTTTTAGGGGCCTAGATGTCAATCACTGATTTAAGCACTGATTTTCATAACTGAGTCCTACAGCTGCCTTGTTGTTTCTGACGCCACACTGCTCAAACTGAAAGGTAAATAGATAAAACAATTTCGATAAAAATAAAATGTTATGAGTGGCTTAGCTTAACTTCGTCCACGACAGCAAATGTAGGACGTTCGTTTCATCTTGTAATCGCGGCTTGTGAGATGACTCATTAGAATATTGGCAAAGGTGGTGGACTATCGCATCCCTTCCAAGCATCTGCACAAATCTTGAACCCTATGTCAACTGATAGTGAGTATCGGCTACTGGCCTGACCGGTATAGCTAATTAGTTGGAGAAAAGTGTACTTTGATTTTGGTATTACTGATAAACACCTGAGTGCGAGCCAGATGCTCTTATTGTTCACACAGACTGCATGTGATATTGCCGCTTTGTACTTGTATACAAATATACACTTATATAGCATTTTAATATGAAACCATTGAACAGGTTGTCTGTAACTGTGGTGTTAGGTGTTAATCTATTTTATAGAAGCCTGGTAGCTTGGCAACTTGAGAATGGATGGCTTATAGAATCTGGTTGTATGTGGTCACAAAACAATCATGCCATGACTGCCACAGCTTGGGATAATGACAAAATCACAATTTCATTACATGAAGAGGTGTTTATACAGGGACTGCCCTCATTAAATGCTTGTTCACCTTCCTTATAGGCAAAAAGAACAACGTCCCCTCTAGTGATCTCATTAGGGTTTAATCAATATGCAGTATTTTGACTTGATGTCCCCTTTTGCTGCATGATGTGTGGGTACTTGAAGGCTGTTCTTGAAAAGTAACCTTTGAGTTTGAAGGGTGATCACTGTTTTTGTTTTTTGTTTTAACTATTGCCTGCTATATAGCATATGCCTACAGATAAAGCAAAGGTCTATTGTGAAAGTGGTGACGCATTTGGGCTTTAAGATCCCCATAGTGCTTATTTATTAGCTTAATCCTATGTATTTCCCTTGGTGTTTTCTCTGCGGAATGAAGCCTGTTGTTGTAGTCAGAAGCATTGATTGACTCAGTTGTAGAATAGTTTGCTTGACAAATTTGAACGTTTTCACAACCATATTGGAAATGGACAGATACCTTTAAGCCGGTTTGTGGATATCTTGTCATCGTTGCACACTAAGGCTTGGATGTATTGACGTATCCATGCGACTTAGTTGAATTCCCCAGCAGTGCTGCGTCTTGGTTTACATTCTGTTAAACTCTGGTGTGTGTGCGCGTGTGTGTGTACTTGTGTGCGTGTGTGTGTGCATGCAGATGCTTGGCTCTGCTTCAGTGTCTGTTTTGGAGTGAGCTCTTCTGCTTGACTGTGTTAACCTGGGACAGCCGGTTCTGTTATGGCTTTGAATAATAACAGCGGGGAATAGACCGTGCGACACGAACAGTGAGCTCTTTTCTATGTCAAGAGAGGACGTTGGCTTCATTTATCAGTGACGCAACATTCGTATGGCTTCAATATAGGTCCTAACTCACACACCTGATGGCTCTTGGTTCTGTCACTGTCAAAACATAAGGTGAGCATATGTGCTCCTGAGAGCAAGGCAGTTATAAATAACAGCTTGCTGTGAGTCAAGAGTAAATATTTGAATTCCAACACATTCGGTTAAAGAAATCACAGAACAGAAATGGCACCCCTATAAGCCTAGCCCCTCTCTTCACTCTACCATCGCTTCTTTGTCCCATCTGGACGCAGACAGTGTGATAGATCAATGCCCCCATGCCATGCTGGCAGTTGCCATTATTGACATTCCGGCTGACATGCCAGCTGCCTCATTTGTAAATGAGAGCAGTCTAAAAATTGCGCTAGTTAGCAGAGGCATTCGCGCTGTGCTAACACTCAGGTGCAATCTCGTTTGGGCCGCTACACCGCAATGATTTCCCCACGGTCGGGGCTAATCACCCTGGCTCTCCTCCCACAATCCATTCCATCAGTGTCTGTACGAGGCAGGCCGGGGGATACTAGCAGCTGGTGTCAGGGGCTGAGTCAATCTGTTCGGCTCTGGGCCGGCAAGCAGGGACAGGCTGGGGAAGAGAGAGAGAGCTCTCGGGACTGTGAGGCTGTGGCAAGCGAGGCTGCCTGCCGCTGCTGTGGGGAGATAACAAGAGGATTTATTTGTTACCGGCTTCTAGGGCCAATGTGTTTGTTTTTACTAAAGATGCTAGCAAGAAATGGTCAGGTATTGTTAGACCATGAAATGCACGGTCTATGATGACCTTAGGAGTATACATAGAACAAGCTACCGATTAACCTTGGGGGAACATTTAGCATTTTAAATAAGGAAATGTGTTGCTAATATCAAAGCTACATGCTTTAAGTCAACATATATTATAAATAACAAATTGGTACTCCAATCCATTCTTACCAAATATGAAGTATGTTGGTGACAATGATAAGCTTAGCAGCAACCATTTCCAGGTGTATTTAATTTGTTATTTAGGGAACAATGACAGCATTCTGTCAGTTTTAATCGCTAGAGGTATGTCCAGACTAAAGCTATTTCTCTGTGAAATTATAATCATGGCTCACAGGCTTCATTTGTGGATTAAGCCAAAATGATGATGTTGCAGCGCTGTCACTGAATGGCACTGATGCTCTCTGCAAGGAGTTGAAGATGGCAGGGATTTGGACTAGGCTAATTGGGCTAATGCTATCAGGACATAACTAAATAGAGATTCTGAATGTTTCAATTAACACAATACAATTCTTTACCTTGCTATCATTTTTTTAAGCATTGTTAAGGTTCCATAATGTGTTTAAAGAGAAATGCATTGCATTGGTGTAAGGAACCAAAGTCAGGTGATTTCACTGGCCAAACTTATTCTCGGCTCAGCTTTTATGTCTGTAATAGGCAGTCAGCATCTGGTCTGTCAGACACACATCACTGTTTCACCTTGAACCTTGCTACAGAGAGCGTGCAGGGGAAGGGGTAAGACTTTTTCTTTGACACCTGAGAGCCTCTGCTGCTGAGAGTTTGACGTCTATTCAATCACAAGGCCAGCTTCCAGTCTAGAATACAGAAGGGCTCGTGCCTGTAACGGCTGCATTCGCTTCGGTCCAGGTGTTCGCCTACGTGTCTGTGACTCACTCCAGGCAAATTGAGGTGGGCCCTGCCTGTTCAAAATGGTGCTGCCGAGCACGGTGAAGCCTACCCCAGGAATAAGAAGGGGAGGTGTACTTTCAATTAGAACTAGGTAAACTGCAGCCAGGCTTTTTGTTGAATTTGGGCGGTCCAGATGGAAGCAATGGCACACATATAGAATCCAGATTACTTTTAATTTGGCATGTGGCAGTAATACAAGTTCTTCTGACTCACCTTAATCAACAGCAGAGGACAGATGAGGACAATAGCCGGCACAAAGGGAGAATACAAAACATTCTAGACAGACTGCACTCTAGCTGTATTTATCCAAGAGCAGCAGTAAACTCATTCTACCCTGTCGTTGAGTTATACATGTACTGTGAAAAAAGTTTTATCGCCTGCTGATTTTGTATGTTTGCCCACTGACAAAGAAATGACCAGTCTATCATTTTAGTGGTAGGTTTATTTGAACAGTTTATTTGAACAGGTGAACAACAAAAAAGTCCAGAAAAACGCATGTCAAACATTTAATTGATTTGCATCTTAAAGGTATGGTCAGTAATTCTTGCTAACATTGAGCTCAAATCAAAACCGTATCACTCCGCGGTCCTCCGCGGGCGGCGCATCACACATTGAAATGCATTGAGAAGCCAAGCGTAGTGAAATAAGTATTCAACCCCTCTAAATCGGAAATATTTCTGGCTTCCAGGTGTCTTTTTTTTTTTTCAGGCAACAAATTGAGATTAGGATCACACTCTTAAAGGGAGTGCTCCTAATCTCAGTTTGTTACCTGTATAAAAGACGCCTGTCCACAGAAGCAATCAATCAGATTACAAACTCTCCAAAGAGCTGTCCAAGGACTTACACAAGACTGTAATGGGCTACAAGACAATTGCCAAGCAGCTTGGTGCGAAGGTGACAACAGTTAGTGCAGTTATTCGCAAATGGAGGAAACCCAAAATAACTGTCATTCTCCCTCGGTCCATGCAAGATACCACCTCGTGGAGTTGCAATGATCATGAGAACGGTGAGGAATCAACCCTGAACTACATGGGAGGATCTTGTCAATGATCTCAAGGCAACTGGGACCACAGTCACCAAGAAAACAATTGGTAACACACTATGCCGCGAAGGACTGAAATCCTGCAGTGCCCACAAGGTCCTGTTCTTCAAGAAAGCACCTGTACACTGCAGGCCCGTCTGAAGTTTGACAATGAACATCTGAATGATTCAGAGGAGAACTGGGTGAAAGTGTTGTGGTCAGATGAGACCAAACTCGAGCTCTTTGGCATCAACAACTCAACATGTTTGGAGGAGGAGGAGGAATGCTGCCTATGACCCCAGAACACCATCCCCCCATCAAACATGGAGGTGGAAACGTAATGCTTTGGGGGTGTCCTTCTGCTAAGGGGACAGGACAACTTCACTGCATCAGAAGACCGATAGACAGGGCCATGTACCGTCAAATCTTGGGTGAGAACCTCCATCCTTCAGCCAGGGCAATAACAATGAGTGGTGGATGGGTATTCCAGCATGACAGTGACCCAAAACACAGGGTCAAGGCAACAAAGGAGTTGCTCATGAAGAAGCACATTAAGGTTCTGGAGTGGCCTAGCCCGTCTTCAGACCTTAATCCCTTATGCAATCTGTGGAGGGAGCTAAAGATTCGAGTTGCCAAACGTTAGCCTCGAAAACCTTAATGACTTGGAGATGATCTGCAAAGAGGAGTGTGACAAAATCCCTCCTGGAATGTGTGTAAACCTGGTAGCCAACTACAAGAACCGTGTGACCTCTGTGATTGCCAACCAGGGTTTTGCCACAAATTACCAAGTCATGTTTTGCAGTGGGGTCGAATACTTATTTCACTCATTAAGATGCAAATCAAATTTTTTTTTTTTTTCTGTCTCTCACTGTTCGAATAAACCTACCAATTAAAATTATAGACTGATCATTTCTTTGTCAGTGGGCAAACATACAACATCAGGAAGGGGTCAAATACTTTTTTCCCTCACTGTATGTTTAGCTTGCTTACATAACTATGTTGTGAAACTGAATACTGTTTCTAATTACACAAATCTTAATTCTCTATGGCCATGCATCCTGGGAATTCAGGGCTGTGGTGGGGAAAGAGCAGTGCGTTTCATATCTCAATTTGTCATCTTGCTGCCTTTATATGCTGGTCACTCACTATCTAGGCCTTGAGTAAGCAAGATAGTGGAAAAAGGTGCAGTTTTGCAGTTTCATATATTGTAGGGAAATATGCTGAAGTAGGGATCTTTTTCTAGTTTTTTTTTTTGTGAAGTACTTTTTTTTTTTTTTAATAGGCCAAATTACTATGTATTTTTTCTTTTGGTAAAGGAAATAAGATATTCAACTGACATTTAGCATTGTGTGACTCCTTATCAATGTTGTTAATTTCAAAAAAGCATGTTTGCAAGAAATGGAAGCAGGAATTGATGACTGGAGGGAAAGCTGTTGTGGAATTAATCCCTAGAGTGCTTTGTGTGTAGCTCCAACCTAACCCTTCACTTGGACATAGTTCACAAAGTGGAGCAATATGTTCCTTCATAGAGACACTATTGCTTTTCCTCAACATCATTATGCAGCATCAAATGCTCAAATTTGTGTTGTATGTGACACCCTGTAATTAGTTTTTCTTTGGTAATGAAAGGGTCAAAAGCTATAGTCATTTATGCTTCTAGCCCAGGAATTACACGTCTGCTTAAAAATGAAGAAGCCATTTCTTCTGTTATCTCTTTAAGTGTTGTTTTGGGATTTCTCTGGTAGAAAACATTACATTTGCTTCTGCTTTTCTCAAAAATGGAGATGGCACTTCCAATGCATGCCGAAACGCACATTATTAGGGCTGGGAGATGTGTACAAAAAATGATCTCATCAAGTTGTTTTATGCTGAACGGTCATGCAGAGTACTTTATGGGCTGAATGTTTAGTTGTAAGTCAGACATGTTTCTGTTACTTTTATCACTGTGGTCAAAGTAAAACAACTACAGGTTTTACTCTCATGTTTCGCAGAACACTCACAGCTGTGCAAATAAAAGAGAGTGATTGTGCCTGTGGATGCAACCTGTTTATTGCATACAGAGATGGCTTGGTGACATGGTTTTGGTGCTCATCTGATCTTTTAAATCTGCTATACATTATTTACAAATAGGCCTAACTGAACGTTGTCTATATTTTTATTATCTGTCTTCACCAGTGTCGACCGGCTCTGTGGAAGACGTGAAGATCGCTAGGTTTATTTTACAAAGCGCTCTGCATACAGAAAGAGTCGATGCAAGCTGAGATGTGTCCGCAAGAGGAGAAAAGTATACTTTGAAAAGCCAGAGTTTTGTAATTCACCATAGGTGAACTAACACTAACAAAGAGAGCAACTTAGCAACCATCTTGGTTCCTTCCATAGAACTATAATATATTCCTTCATGTCTGTCTATTGTTGTTTTGAGCGCTCTAAATTTAAATTGGCTACATGAATTCATGAGACCAGTCCATAATTTCATACTCTGTACTGTAAATGTGTGTTGTCCAATGTCACATTACTTTATACAATATAGATCTGCTTGATTGTTGTCTGCTCGTGGGCAATAACAAATTCTGGGTCTAAATTTAAAAGATGAATAGGAGAGAATGTTGTTTTTCATATTGGTTAGTTTGAGGTTACGCCTGTGCTCATGTAAAAAAAATGTTTTAGGTGCAAATACATTTGGCATATGGTATGTTGTTGTATTGGCTTGCAAGTTCTGAACTGCTGAAAGTTAAGTTTGCAGCAAATTTGACTAAATTTAAGTTTGCAACACAAGTTAATTACAAACCTTGTAAGGGGTGAATAGCAATTAATTTTTCTCATAGGATAAATCTGTTAGACCTAGAGGTCTTTTGGGCTGGTGGATAACTAGAAAATGATGTACGGCTTTTCAGGTCTACTAACATTCTACTAACTTTCATTTTAGCTAGTCGACTTTTGACAAACATAAGTAATGTTGCTTTGGATAAAAGCATCTGCTAAACGATTTGAGTAAATTGGTCAAATGTTTTGTTAGATGTTTATAACCCAGTTTAAAAATGTATTCTTCCTATGGCTTGTCTACTACTGCTACCTACATACTACTGCAGTTCCTGAAAGTAAAAATCTTAGCTTATGTTATGTTCTAATGGACGGAGCATTTTGTCCATCTTCTAAAAGATTTCCCTTTTCCTCCTGGAGAGTTGTAGTAGTGCGTGGTCGAAGCAAATACCTTTTATTTTATTTTCCTTTTTATGAAACCTGATTTATCCACCTCTGAAAAAATCTAACTTTCAGCATATCCAGCTGTGTGGTTTTAGTGGTTTTTGTTGTTTTGTCAGTTAAAGCTCATAAAACTGTTGTGTGAGCTTGTGTTTCAAAATGCGGGAACCATGTCTGTCTGCAATGTCTCGCCTACCTCTAATTGGCTGTCACTTTCGCAATTCCCACCAACACAGCGAAAGGCTATATGATGCCTCACAGTTTGGGCTATCTGTGGCAGCTTTGCAACCGACGCTTCCGTGACAGGTTATCATCGGTTGCTATGCCAATGTGACATGTTATGTTCCGGGGGGGGGGGGGGGGGGGGGGGGGGG
>JAOEGT010059274.1:0-17945 GCA_025447795.1 Speoplatyrhinus poulsoni
ACTGAAAAGCTATTTGATTCAGAAAACAGCGCCGCTACCGCCACGCTACTCAGAAATGTAGTTTAACTAGTAGTGTCGCTACTTGTAGCGACGCTACTGCCCAACACTGGGGATTATAAATGTGAGTTGTCTCAAATACAATTCAATCTCTGACAACAGCTTCATTTGGCTGCTTACATGTCAATGATCTGAAGTTGTGTAAAAGGGGATTTAAGTCGAGGGGTCAAAATGGTAAGAGGAAATCCAACAGTATGATGCTCGAAAAAGTAAAGCCCGCGATATACGCGTACGCGTACACAAGATGGCTACCAGGCGTATCGGGCGCGTATCCTGCGTTCCTTTGGAGCGTATCTTGAGTCCTCAGAAGTCAACGCTACGCATACGCATGATGCAATACAGCACACGAGACCTGCGGCGATAAAAGTACAACGTTACTTAGCTCTCAATATATACATTTGCAAATGTTTCTTTACATATTTACTATCAATGGCAAGACAATTGAACCTATTGGGTATGTA
The DNA here is from genome assembly GCA_025447795.1 of Speoplatyrhinus poulsoni. NCBI lineage: Eukaryota > Metazoa > Chordata > Actinopteri > Percopsiformes > Amblyopsidae > Speoplatyrhinus > Speoplatyrhinus poulsoni. The sequence continues at coordinate 519 of JAOEGT010059274.1, forward strand.
AATGTAGTCTTAACAAATGTGTTTTTTGAAGAGCTAATAGTTTTACGGCCATAGGTTTTACAGTGCTTTAAGGGCTCACTCCTTAATTTGTATATGAAATTGTCCTTGTTATTGTTGAACACGTGCATTAAATTAACATTGTTGTTGTTTTGGTATGAAACTCTGACGGGCACAATCGAGCAATGCACCTTTTTTAAAACAGGACTACAATGGACTACAATTTGCATAGCTTTATGACAAGTAGTATATAGTATATTCACTTTATACTACAGTACAGTAGACGAGGTATTGATGTGGTTGACATTTAATTTAAACATTTTCCTTACTATTTATAGATGCTTCATGTTTTTGAAAAAGTTCCAGGATTCAAAGAAATCTGTGTTCTTGGATTCAGGTGTGTTATGTTTTGAATATTCCACAGTAATACTGTAATTACTGGGGATTAATCAAATATTTTTGACAATAGAAACTAGCATTAGCACCATTTCAAACAGGCCTGCAGATATTGACCTTTCATTGTTTCAATATTTTCTGTTGTCCAGATCAGAGGATGTGTCTGTGCGCTATGCTGTGGTATTTAATGGAGACACAGAGATTGGCGAAGATGCTGAAGTTATCCACGCAAAGGGTGATGAAACAATTGGTCACACAAATGGACCAAAACTGAAGTACATTGTTACAAACGCCTTAAAGCAGGGGATGTCTCGTCTGGTGGACATGGAAACACTCAGCTTTGAGGCTGGTAAACACAATAAACACTTAAAAACCGGAATAGAGACCAATAAAGAACAGTAGATTCATAAGGAATAGTTTTATTTTTAATAATAAAAATGAAAAGATCTTCATATTTAGAATTTGTAGACCTGTCCAAACTAGAAGTCTTACGTCTTCAGTAATACATGTTAGGGGGGCAGGATGGTTGTGGGATGGTCTAGTGAGATGGTCTGTGTGGGGGGGGTCTCCCAGCCGGAAGGTTGTGGGTACAAACCCCGATGTTGCCCTACCTGTAAGCATTCTTGTGGAAGATGCCAAACCCCCTATACCCCTTAACTGCTCCCGGTGGTTTATCGTACCTGGCAGGGCAGAATCACCATCGAAATGGGTGAATGTGGGGCAAAATAACGTAAAGCGCTTTGGATAAATGCAGCCCATTTATATTAATAAGGAAGTGTATTTTCTTTCAGTGACCACCATTTACCCAGCAGTGGAGCTCAGGATGAACCTCTCAGAACAAGCTGTTTCAGATGCCATCGGCTCGCTTACAGAGGAGGTCGCCGCGCCGACCGTGGCAGGGAATAGCATTTCTACCCAAAATTTCTTTCCCACTGTGGCAGCCAGAGAGAACTCGTTGGAAGCCTTTACACTCAAAGCAGAGACACAAACCTTTGTGACTTTCATCCTTAACGTTCTCACAGAAGCCACTGCTGGAGTCAATGGGGGAATGCCCTCAATGGCAGCTGAAATAGAGGAAGAGTCTGCACAGGACACTGATGTTATGCCAAAGAAGGCCACAACAATGGTAACCGTTACAGAGCAGCCGCAAACCGATGGACCAGAAACAGAGACATATATTGAAATGCCACCCGTAGACCTCGAGGAGGGAGGGGAGGCTAAACCTCACGGACCAGAAACACATGGTGACATTTATGTTGTTTTACACTGTAAAAAATGAAGTTAGCTTTATTAAAAGATATGCTCTTTACGCAAGCTAGAGTGAAAAGGGAGTGTATCTTTGAATTACGTTGTTGCCTTAAAATCTCTTTTGTTCTTCTGATATACAAACACATTGAATTGAACGTATTGAGACTTTTGGACCCGCGGGTGGGTTTAATCTCTTGCACTCGAAAGTTATATTTTATTTCAGCTGTACATTACAGAGTTAAGGCAACAAGGTAACTGAGCCAATTTAGGTTGAACAACAAGCCATTTGATAACATGATAGTTATGTATTCCATTTGTTACTTACATTTTTAACGAATCTATTTCAAATGCCCTTCTTTCCTGACACTTACTCGCTAACAATAACATTCACCAGCCGGGATTATCAACAGTGGATTTACAGAAGGTCCGAGCTCTCCAGCAATGGAAGCCATAGTGATCCCTACAGAAGTCCCTTGGAGAGTTATTCCTGCCCCAGCACCTACAGAAGCATCCACTACAGAGGCAGCGGACAGCGACACAGAAGATCCACTATCCTTCATACCATCATCAGGTGAAGAGGCGGTCCAGACAGAACAGGGGGTCGAGCCAGAGACAGAAGAATCGCCCACAACGTTCACCCCGATGCTCGAGGACGGAGACGAACAGGTGCAGAGCGTAGCAACGACTGCCTCGGCGGACAGCCCCTCAGAGGGCTCGGACGTTCAGGACGACATGGAGCAAACGGACACGGGCGCCGGCACGGAAGTGACGGGTACGCCGGGAGGAGATGGCGACGGCAGTGGCTTCCCATCGGAGTCGCCTGTCGTGCAGCATATGAGCACCCCTCTAATGGCCAACAGCAAAGAGTTAGTGGTGTTCTTTAGCTTGAGGGTCACAAACATGATGTTTTCCCATGACCTGTTCAACAAGAGCTCCGCCGAGTACAGATCCCTGGAGAAGACTTTTCTTGAGCTGGTAGGTAAACAAGCTTTGTGGCGGATGTCATGCTTTTGAATGCCTTGTTGTCAAATTTGCTTTAGTAGCCCCAAGACGAAGTCCTGGGCCCTATTTCAGCAAGCAGGTTTAACAAACTCTGAAACTAACCCTGAACTCTGAGTTGGCCAATTCTGAGATGGAAAACTCAGAGTTTAGTAGAATACCCTACATTTTAACATAAATGTAGAAGGGAGGATAATGCTAAGATAAATGGTACGGTAACATTCTATTATGATCTCAAAATCAGCTATTGTAGGCAGCTTTAAATCGGGGTCTAAAAATCGTTTCCGAATGTAAATAGGAATTAATTTGGTTTCCACATTGAGGAAAGGTCTGCTTCAAACTGCTGCTTCAAGCTCAGCTTCAAGTGGAAAGGAGGAGAGAAAACTCAGGGTTTGTTAAAGAAAACCTGCTAGCGAGCAGGTTAGGTTCACAGAGTCAGTTACCATGGTAACTTTCCCTGAGTTATCTTTCTTGAACAGAAAACTCAAGAGTTTCTGTCATTTCAGGGTTAACAAACTCAGAGTTTTCACTAAGTTTTCACTATTGTCTTTTACCTTTTAAGTGGTAAAAGTAGCAAAAATATATGAGATTCATTGCCACTAACTCAGATTGTTCTTTCAAGTGTGTTGATGCACTTGACAGAATGCCTTATCCAGACTGATGCTCTTTATGCTTTGTGAAAATTTTAAGAGCTTATTCTGAATTTACAATGTGTTAAGCTATTGTGACTTTTATGTAGCTTACCATTCATTAATTGTATTCAAGTACAAACTACAAAGCTACAGTACTAAATGCAAAAATGTCCATGGTTAAATATTGTGTTTCACTTAGACACAGTATTCTCAGCCCAGAGACTCAGCAAACCCTGGAGCTTCCAGTCAATCTGGGCCTATGAAACAGAGGACCTTAGCCTCCATACTGGTAGTGTGTCCATATTAGAGCTACTTGTGTCAGCCATGCCTCAGAGAGAGAGCATGACATACATACGTCTACCTAACATGTAGCATGTATCTGAACATAACCTGAAAACATCTAACACTTCTAACATTGATGAAAATGCTGTTTTCATCGTCTGCATTAGTTTTGCCCTCACATTAGAGCATGACATTCAAAGCAAGGGGTTGTTTTTTTCCGGACTTATGTCTGTACTTGGTATAGCCCCGTGAGACTATCCTGATCTTGTAAGCTCACAAATAGTTTCCCACTGCTACATCTATCTGGAAAAACCTCAATAGAAAATTGATTTGTACCCTTGTCAAAGCAATGCAGTACAAAGTTGAGTCAAGACAAAGTTAAGTATGCATGTATTGCAAAATCATCACTACATGGTTCTTGCTTTGAGCTGTTGAAGGTCATCCAATCACCTACAGTACTGTAGTGTTCAAATATAAATGTCACATGACTGACACTTATTGCCACTGTATGCAAATTATGGAACTTACCATATCAAGGTTTTGCCAGGCTACTGTGGGTCTAATTTCAGCAAGTGTATTTCTGTTTTTGCCTTAATTCTTTGTGTTGTGCAAAAGTTGTGGCATTCTCAGGGACTCCGCTGTCTTGTTTGTGTGTGTACTGTGTTATCATTTTGTCCCGTTGTTTCTAAGAATTTGACCTTGTTTGGGGCAAAGATAGTCAATAGGAAGTTGTTCTGTTAAAAGTTACAATATATTATTTAATTGGGGGGAAAGTAAATATTTGACCTTTTTTTTGCGAGAATCTTTTATTTTTTTGTATTCGATAGTTTGTTGCCTTTTCACGTATTAATATTTCATAGAAATTCAGTCTGGTTTTAATAGAAGTTCTGCTGTACACGAAGATGGTGTGAATATTGTGAAGTATGTAACCTACAGTAGCCTATATTGTACTGTAACTGGGAACCGTGTATGTTATCTTTACTGTTCTGTTTCACAGTGATGAAACACTTTCAAAATCTACAGTTAGACTAGACTAAATGAACAAATATCTATTAAAAGTATAATTTGTTATTGGTACATTATGTATTAGACCTAGATGTGAATAGTCCAAGCGGTACATAGGTACTCTAGCATTGATTCAATATTTGCCAATGGATCATCAGGTGGCCATCAGGTAGTTATCAGTTCTACAGATGTGCACATTTAATAGATCAAAATAATATAAATAGGTTTTAAAGCAGCTGTGGCTTTGCAGTATATAAAGATCATATATACAATATTTGTAACAAAATATTACTGTAATTGTAGTTGTAAGTAATTGAGAAAGACATCATACTCCCTGCATGTGTAAACTGAGCTTCTTTGATGTCTGTCTTCATAGCCGGTCTGGCCCATGCATGCTAGTGCATGTGTGTGAGCACTAGCATTTATTTGGTTTAGCCCTAGCATTTATTTGGTTTAGCACTAGCATTTATTTGGTTTAAGTTAATAACATTGCCTTGCTTTGTAGCAGAGTAGGGGGATTTTTACTAAACAAGGTTTTCATGTATTGTCTCAACCTGTCTGGCATCTGGCAGTGTGGTGAGAAATGCGTTTCTTTTAACCTGCTCCAGTGGGACTATATCAAAGAAGGATGCATCTGTTGACATCCCTATTTATTTTCAGGGCTTACCTTGAGGATGAAGGACAGGACATATTTTTAGGCTTGTTCAGAGCCTTGTGTTCAGTGTTATGTAAAGACCTTAGCCTCATACTGTGGAGCTATATCAATACAAATTGGATTGCTGGCTTGCTCTATTGGCAAGGAGCTTGCACCGTAACAGAGGGCTTAGTTTCCTGATAAACTCAGACTTTTTTTTTCTAGGGACAAGATCAATATGCAATAACAATTTATTGTCTTATACTTTTTTATAGTTTTTTTTTTGTTAAGCACCTGACAAGTTATTTTGCTTTATGTTATGCCTTTAAGGAACTTAAGACTTACGAACCGCAGGGATAGGCCTACAAAAGGAGACTTAATAAATACATACAGTAGTATGTCTACTTTACTGATTTGTAGATTCGGTCTAATTTTGGTTTGGCAAAATAATTAGAAAAGGACAAAATAAAATAATGAATAAAAATTATTTTAAAAAACACTCAATTTCCAATTGTAAATGGTTGCCCAAACTATGACTGCAATTGTTATTAATTATCTGTTTAGCTATAGAGTTCTTTCTGGCAAAAGTAATATTATCAGATGTTGGCACAGGTATTACCTGTTTCCTGTCAATAACTTATAAGAAACAATAGAGATGTCTTATTTAAAAAGGGCTTGATACAATATACTGTTTAAAAAAACAACATATTAGCCATTATTCTTGATAATAAATTATATAAAAGAGAATGTGTTGAATTATGTGCATTATCAGGCCATTTAAATAGACATACTGTTTGTTAGCATATTGTACCCTATGTGTGGAAGCTAAATGTAGCCATTAGCTTATAATATAATATCTAGCCACCTAGCATATAACTCTTGCTGTAATTAGTCACCCACCCTGCTTTACCTCTGTACCTACTGGTCTGAGAAGCAACCACTATCATTGGACATTGAATTTCATAGTATTTTACTTATTTATTTTGAGTTCTGAAAATCTGAATGATCTTATTTGTAGAATTTCTAATGGCAATAGCAGAAGAGGGGTCTCAACAAGGATTTGTAAAACAACCAGTAGATACTGTACATGCGGGTACCTCAAGAGAAGCTTATGAGAACAGTAGTTGGTGGTAGTTGCCCTTAGTGACTGAAATGCATTTTTATTTATAACCTTTATTTAACCAATCAAACCACAAGAAGTATTTTCAATAGCACAATTCAGTGGGATATTTTTGCATTCAAGTTTGATCTGAAATATGTCGTTTGGCCTCAGTCAGAAAGCAATAAGACTACAAATTGGTTTGTTATAGCTTATGACGTGACTTTCTACAAATGGACCAAGCGACAGTTGCGGCCAGCGTAGCTGCAGGCCTGGAATTCTGTCTTTCTACGGACTCTCTTTCCTCCTGCTTTTTTCTTTTTTACATTTTCCACGTTCTCGCTGAGTCTATTAGTTGTAGTGCGCTGCCCTTCAGCAAAGTGTCTGTCAGTGGAGAAAAAAAACAGATAAGAGCAGGACTCTTTAAGGCATCTTATCTCCAGCACTAACAGGCCAGGCGTGGAGCAGGTCAGCCCTAACCCAGTTCTAATCTCCACCGGTCACACTGCTGTTGGCTTGTCTCTGGGCTTGTCTCTGGGCCGGACGATAGGCGCCGTTCTGATTAATAAACATGATGTTGGCCCACTTTATTAACAATTCATGCATTACCCCACTCTTGTAAATATCACAGATGATGGTGATTATGATGATAACAGCTTCTCAGGTACCTGACATGCAATTCAAATGGGGAATTAGATAAATTCTGAAATTATTATTTTTCTCTCTCAGTATCTTTGGTTCAGTTTGCTTCATAGAATCATAAAGATGTTGTTCTTTTTGGTATTTCTTATATTTTTAGTCACTAATTTAATTCACACCCTGTCACTTCAATGTTTATAACCCTAACCCAATTTTAATCAACATTTGACATTTCATTATTTTAATTAATTTAACTTTTCCATGCTCATGCAAAATATATGAATTCACTAATCATAGTATTTAACATGCAATATGCAGTATGACCTGATTTCAGGCTTGCCATGGCAATCATGTGTTGTAATGTATATTCAAACGCAGTCCATCTTCAGTTTGAACAATTCTGCTGCTTAGTTTTTCTTCTTTAGACACAGCTTTGTACATGGTTGCTTCCCCTTAATTGGACACTGAACTTTTCAATTAAACTTAGTGGAAGTCTTAATCCTCCTAGGATCAAAAAATTATTTACTATTGATCTCCACAGCATATCGATCACGATTTTAAAATAGCTTCCAATGATCATCATATCCCTGCAACCCTGCGACTAATAAACCATTTTAAGTGTCGATTGAGAAATTGATCTGTCATAGTAATCAAGCAGAGGTGCACATTTTCTTGATAAGATACCGTTGAACGATAGGCTACATATTTAGCCTTAGTGCTGACTATACATTAATCCTGCTGTTCATTTAACCATCATCAGCTCCTCCCATATCTACAATCCAACCTGACTGGATTCAAGCAGCTGGAAATCCTCAACTTCCGGAACGGCAGCGTGGTGGTGAACAGCCGGATGAAGCTGGACAAGCTGGTTCCGTACAACGTCACGGAGGCCGTGCACTGTGTGCTGGAGAACTTCTGCAGCGCCACGTCCAAGCGGCTCGACATCGAGATAGACAGCCGCTCGCTGGACGTGGAGCCAGGTACGTCCCCTGCGCTCTTGATACACTGCACACCTGAAGGGGACAGTCAATTCAACCTGGTTTGATACACACACCCCCCATTGTGAAATAAACAGCCCCGTGTTTCTCCCACCATGTATTTATCGCATGATGCAGCTGCCGAACTGGTGAGGAAATATATGCATAACCATTTTTAATCAATAGCGTGGGATTCCAATTACAGCACAAGGTCACATGAAGCATCTAGCCGTAATCCTCATTAAGCACACCTTGCAGGGAGTGGACACCTTTCACATCAATCAAAACGCCCTCTATTTTCCTTTCGTGGATGTGTCGACGACGGGACAGGTGGACATTTCATTAAAGTTAATGAGCTGGTGTCTCCCCCTATCTCTCTCTCTCTCTCTCTCTCTCTCTCTCTCCTCTGACGCTGACCTCTTTTCAGCAGACCACGCAGACCTCTGCAAGTTCCTGGCGTGCGGCGATCACTCGAGCTGCGTCTTCAACAGCCGGACGGGAGAGGCCGAGTGCGCGTGCGACCCTGGTTACGCCGGAGCTCTCTGCCAGACCGTGTGCAGCCTGCAGCCGCACTACTGTCTCAACGGTGGCCTCTGTGAGGTCATCCCTGGACGCGGTGCCTCATGCCGGTGAACCACTGTGGGACACAAAAGCCACTGGGTTGTGCTCCAACCCATAAACCAATGTGAATGTCATCCCAGGTTTCTTTTTCTTTTTTTGTATGGGTTTAGGTGCCCCGTGGGCAAATACTGGCAGTACCATGGAGAGCGCTGTGACGAGCTGGTGACCATGCCCCTAGATCCTTACCTCATTGTGACCTGCCTGGTGGGAATCCTATGCCTTGTTTGTGCCGTTATTGGAATCCTGTTGTTCATAAACAAGAAGTGTATTCGGGCCAAGAACGTGTTGTTGTAAGTGAAACATCTTTTTGTAGTCTTTTTTTAGGACTTTTGTATGCCACATGGAGCTTGGTGCTAGCCCTGTTAAAGCCATCCTGATTTAGCAAACTTTACACCTTTTTAAGATTTGCTGTGCTTTGTAAGAGTATTGGAGCTCTCTGTTGAAAACCGATCCGGTTGGGACCGGGGGGGCTAATAGGTGTTTACTTTGAACCACCTTCAAATAATGAGAACAACAATGTTTGGCAATGATTTTCAAACACAGTTGCCTGCTAGCATATGTTTGTACCACCTTTAAATAGTCAGAGCCTCAAGACCCCCCCACCCCCAAATCAAGATGGTTTTCTGAACATATGCATGTAACTGCTGTCGGCACCAACTGAACAACCCACCTGCAAGATAATTGGGTTCTTTACTCGACTGATAAACGGTTTGCCTTCAAAATCAGGATGGTTATACTATGGCTAGCTTGGTGTTTTATTAAGTCATGTTTGTTTACATCCTTATGTCATTTTATATTGTAGGCACACCCTTGTACCCCATGCATTTGAGAATGTTTTGAGAGAGAACCAAGTTTTTGAGAATGACGATGCTGTCTTGACTCAAGTGTCATTAGAATATCCTTCAAGTTCTGGCTCTTCTCAATCCCAACAGTCTGCACAAGAAATGTTTGCCTCAATTGAAAATATACATCAAAATATTGAGGTAACTTGTAAGGCTTGGTTAGTCCACTAAAAAGAACTAATGCTGGTCCTTCAACTAGACAACTAATATCGGAGAGTATATACTGTACACTACACTAACTAAATGCTCTCATGATTTCTCAAACCTGTATTAGCTACATTCTTCTAATTACATATTATGTAAGGGATTATTTTATGCTTCTGTGCTGCTCCCATTCATTTAACCTTCCTATTGTCTTTGGGTCCATTTTTTAACATCGCAAAATATATGATTGACATAATTATTTTTGCTTCAAATTTAATGACTTGGTAAACATACTGGGTAAACATAAAATTTATGTGACTATATGTTTTCAATGTCCTGTACACATTTTGTATGCATCGGTGTTCCTTGGGGTCAATTTGACCCTTGTAGCTGTATAAAACATATTCATTAACAACGTTGTATACACATTTGTTTCTGTGGTTATGGATGATATTGAGGTCACTATAACATGTAATTTTATAATCTCCCAAAATGTTCCTTTGCTTTTGCCCCCTAACCTATGATAACCATAACCTCGTGAGACCAACCTGATGTTGCAAACTTCAATTTCAATAGGGGTTATCAGTCTCAATGCAAAGGTTTTTGTCAGTAACTGGGCTAATCAGCGGATAACTGAAGTGTTTACCAAGATGATGACATCAGGGTATGTCATGCGTTTCAGTTTCCATTGGCACTCTGATTATAGCCATACTAATTAGGTGAGATAAATGTAGGTAGTCCAATTCTATGTAATGTAAGGAAGTTTGACTGCAATGTATTAGTGCCACCTTTATGACAAATGCTTTTTGAATTGAGGGTTCCATACTGATTTCTTGAGGTGAAATAAAATTGTAGCTTGCAAGATTAAGATGGTTCACAAGGCTTATAACCATACCTGTATTAGTGCAAGCACCACTGCAGTTCACAAGACATAGGGGAAGGGAAAACAGCCTTATTAATGTTTTACTTTTTTTTTTTTTTTTTCCTGGGCTCAAACTGACATAGTGGCGAGGTCAAACTGAAGTGTGCCTTTGTGGCAGGAATCAGTCTGGAGAGCTTGGCAGGACAACAGTTGTCATGAGCATCAGCAACGTGGTTTAGGTTATAAAAGCAAAAGCGACTCGAAAATAATTTCTTTCTTGCATTTATTTCCATAGCGTAATAGGTATTCTGTATGGATTTGGAAGGTGGGGCGGGGGTTATATTTTATTTAAAGATATGTTTAGGTAGTGAAAAAAGACACATAAAGGGTTGAAGTTGAGAAAAAAATACACTCCTCTCATGAGATGCCAGAAAATAGTTACAGTAAAAATATTATACACATCTAACAACTAACTGTTTTAATATTTCACACCTTTAAATTTCTCCTACTGCCTGGTAATAACTTAATATCTGCACTGCTAAATTGGAGTAATTTAATTGAACCTCTATGTATTTTACAACAGGTCCCCAGAAATCTCTATACCACAAGATCAGAAAAGTTAATTTCTGATATGGTGGATTTCCATCACTGCATACCACACAATGAGGTGAGAACTACAAAACACACAAACAATATTGATATTTTGTGTCTTCTGTGTTATTTAGAGAAACTGATTATGCATTGTGAAAATGCAAAAGTAAAACAGGGTCAACAGCATCTTAACTATTTTACTGAATTGACTGCACACTTTTTTTATTGTGTGCTTATTATATGAGTATTAGAACATTCCAGTTTGATTACTGCATTCTGTGTGTGTGTGTGTGTGTGTGCGTTTTGTTATACACAATAATCCTTATATTGAGTATTTTCCAGCATTATGATGCCTGCAAAGGTAAGATATCAGCATAAGGCATGTTGTGATTTACTACCAAATACAGAATCGCCGTCGGAATAATAATTAAATCAGGGAATAAAAAAAAAAAAAAAAACTGCCTCAAAATGAGTCAATGCTAAATGGAATATACATTGTAAGCCAATCAAAATTATTAAAATACAGTATTACCTATATATATATACATAGATTACAGAATTAAATCCAATTCTCCTTGACATGTATTGTCTAATTGTGTTTCACTCATCTTCTGCCTTCTCTGGACGTGGGGGTCACCCAATAACCACATAACATGTTGCATTTTAAGGGCATTGGATAATGAATGATTCAAAGTAACAGTTCTCTGATGGAACATGTCTTTGGCTCGGGACTGGTCAAGACAGTGCAGCAAGCTACAGAAGAGACGTCGGTTGCATTCTAATGTGCACAGTATTTATGACAGCGTTAATTTGTTTTCAAATAACGAAAGTGAAATAACATTGTGTAATTAAATGGTGACAATGTAAAAAATGTTGTCATAGTGCTAGTTATGTTAGCCAGAGCTATGGATATTACAATACAGGTGCACCTTGTCTTTGAAGAAAACTGTAATATTATACTGTATGTTGAAAGGTAGGAATATTTCCTGTACAGTATATCCTTGGCAAAGGTTGTTTTTCCTCACAATGAGGTGTGTAGTATTTTCAAACCGATATACATTGAGGTATCACTATAACCCTGTAGCAACTAGAGACTATACAAATGCTCTGTTTAAATGTTGTGGCGGTTGTCAAGTCCCAATAAGACAGTGAATGTACAGTATAAGCTGTATACCTTGCTCACTACATAGCCATTATTTATAGCAGTGCTGTCATATGTTATATAGATGGAGAATGTTGAAGAACACGTACATCTGTTTGCGCAGACAAAACTGTCTAAATCAAGGTGGTCTCACCAGGTTAACTATAAACAGCTATTCCTATACATGTAAATCATTTGTCTAGTGATAGGCATTTACAAAATAACCGCAGATTTGTTTTTTGTATTACACATTTTACATTTTGCAAATATAAAATATTTTTTAAACGAAGCTGTGTAATCAATTACTGTAATGAAATGTACTTTTCAGGGTTCCCAGTCCCTGACTTTTCCCTAACTTTCCCTAACTAAACATTTGAATGTCCATGACCTACAAAATAATGAATGGAAAAACAAACCATCAAAACAATATATGTGTAAAAGGAACAGCCAGCATCGTTGCCATGCCATTTTCTTTGCGATAAACAAACTAAAAAAGGAATGTGCTGATATGTTGCATAGATACTACACATTTAACATCCAGACCAATAATTTGTTGAGACATCTCAAACTGTAATATCATGTACAGTAAGTAACTTTTTGATGAATCGCAAATAAAAGTCCCTGATATTCCACAATTCTACCCATGAAGTGATACATTTGGGATGAAATAGTTTTTTTTTTTTTTTTCATTCCATGATTTATTCCATGAGAACTGGGAACATGTTTTAAGTTTTATAATGTCACCCATGTATTAAGTAACAGTAACACTAAAAGCCGGTGGCATATGTTTATTTGCTGCTGTATTCCAATGTACAGATCAACAGACAAAATCTCAGGTAGGGAGAAAGGGAGACTAATGGAGCTATAATACACAAATCTTCATATGTATAAGCCTACAAACTGAAATGTGTGTCCACAGCTCTCTGAACAATGACGTGATAGATATATTCCAGAATGTGAGCTATAGACTTTTTATCCTTGAGAAAAAAAAACGGCAACCAAATGCACACAAACAACTCAAACCCTCAAACTGTCAAGGATGATTAAATAATAATAGTAATAAAAAAAAGATTTAAGGATTCCCTTTTTTTCACGTGAAAAGACAGAAAACACAGAGCAAAAGATAAATGCTGTTAAATCCATTGGTGTTTTAAAAGCATTCATCTTTTTCTGAGAATTACAATGTCAGAGAAAATACACTGATACTGTGGTTATACAGTGTAAAAATATAGTTTCATATGCAGACATTATACAGAAGGAATACATTATACAGTAGAGGGGCTTTGTCCAGTTTGATGTCAAGTGTTGAGTTGCTAAAGGTACTAAAATATTTTTGTATTTTCCGTTTTTGTTTTTCAAGCCGGCTTTTGATAAAAGGCCACATCTGGTCTTAGGAAAATCCACTAATTCTTTTTCCTTTCAACCCAAATAAGCAGTTTGATACATGTGAAAATGAGATGTAGTGTTAAAAAATTATTTCATTCCTAACAGAAAAGACCAAAGACTTTATCCACGGACAAACCAGTAACAGTCCAAACTAATCTTAAAAGCTCTAGCACGTGACCTTCTGAAAAATACAACAGCCATTTTGATTTCACAGCTAAGTCGCCTAAACAACAGAAAACTCTTGATGTAGTGCAATGGTTATTCTGCATAAGGCCTCATAGCATGATAGTCCGTGCCAACACAGACTGAAAGGGTGGTGAATACAAAACGCACGAATGCACCAAGGAGGTGATAACACAGCAACATCTTTAGAAAAAAGGATGTATGCAGTAGTTTTACTGCAGAGAATGACAAGAACAAATGAGTAACTGACCACCGACCGTAAGACTGAATGTGGAATGTCCTTCCCTTTTGATTACTTTCCCCCAACACAGAAAGACAGGTAGCCTATCTTGTATGTGCCGTTTCAAGCAATTTAGGCTATACATGTTGGTATGGGTGTAAACCAAGCATGTGTACAGTATGCATGTGTGTGTGTGTGTGTGTGTTAGCCACACACCCAACCACAGAGCCTATGGTTTACTTGAGCATACTCTGCAGCATGGCAGTAGCATAGGTGGGGCGTGCCTGCTTGGTCTCTATGGCATTCCGGAGGTACTGGATGCCATCACAGCGCTCCCATATCTCCTCAAACTGCCTCGGTAGGATCTCTGCTCCCCTCTTCCTGGTCAGACCCGTCTCTTCCAGGCTCAGCTCGCACATCTCCATGTCATCCTTTCCTGTACACGCGTGAGGTACATATGAAATAAGAAATGACACACTGCGACATACAGTAATAGGTTGCACACACACATCCACGAATAAACAGCACATACGCTTGTGTACACAAGTGGTTGTAGCGCGTGGTTGCGACTGCTAATGTGCACCAATCAGAATTGGCCTGAAATCCAAAATGGCCGACCCACCTGCCACCAGTACGATGGGTTGTTTGTCTGGGTGGAGCTCCATCTGCCTGGCTATCCAGGGACCATCGAAGTGGGCGTACCACCAACCTTTCTTCTTGTTTTGGGGGTCTTTGTACTGGTCAGCCGGTCGGATGAAAGGAATGCGAAAGTAGCGCTGCTGGCGGTTCATGGCCACTTCCTGTTGTTGGGCCGCCATCGGAGGAGCCGGGTTCTGTTCGGCTGTGGTTGAACAAGAAGACACATCGGGGCTTGATCAGAAGTGTTTGAATGTAAAATGTGTTTGTTTTTCTGTCTCACGGCGTCGCTGTGATGCGTATTAGCGACCTAATGTGCACTGGCTTCAGAGAATCTTCTCTCTCAAAGGTGTGCTCAAACTTTGGTAAACATGAAAGAATGCAGTAAATGGGAAACAAAACAAAGATCTGGAACCATAAGACATCAGAAAATGGACAGATATATAGTATTGGGGAAAAGCCAGCTAAAGCGGCTTTTAGCCTCTTTGAAATAACCTTTCCATGATCCCGTCTACATCGGTGGAGCTAAGGGCAGGAAACCAAACACAAAGTAAACAAAATGGGAGAAGTGGGGCTCTTATTAGATTTTCACATCAAAAGAGAATGCAGAAAGAAATGCCGCAAAAGGTTTCAGAAACGAAAGGGTCAACGACACCCATGGCCCGCACCAGCTTCATATGAAAATGAAGCTGTGAGAGAGAACATAATACATGTTGTCCTATAGCCGCGTGACATCCATGCCAAGCTGAGTTCACTTTAGAAAGAATTAAGGAAGGCAGCGATGGTGCTAGAAGGCCCTGCAATGTACCTGGTGTTAGACTCCTCTCAGAACATGTGACCTGCACTGTCAGACCTCTCAGATCACGTGACCTGCACTTTCAAGCCTCTTAGATCACGTGACCTGCAGTCAGGCATCTCAGATCACGTGACCTGCACTGTCAGGCCTCTCAGATCATGTGACCTGCAGTCAGGCATCTGATCCATGCCTCTGACAAAAGAAACCATAGCGAAAGACAAGCGTTCGCATGGAACATTCTATCTAGCTGTGTGCCAGCTAGCAAAGCCCTGCTATTACAATATATAATGTTCTAGCAATACAAGCATTAAACTATCAGTTATTTTGAGTGAATATCTTAATTCATTACACCAATATTATTCTTATGAAACACTGTGTACTATTAATAGGTCATATGTTTGCACTCTACAACTGGCGTCGTGAAATGAGTGAAACACAACTCCTGAAACAGTACACACATTCTAAACTACAAAACTAAGCACAAAATGCCACAACATTAACTAGCAAACAAGTGTCAGCAACCGATTGTCACCCTAATCAAAATGGATTATGCTATACCATTACTCTCACATATTATTGGCCAAATAGTAGGCCAATAATAGATGTGGGAGTGATGACTGTATTGTATAATTGTACAATCAATTTTGATTAGGGTGAGTTTGATCAATCAGTTACTTAGATTTGTTCAATTATTCTTAAAGATGAGTTACTATTGGTGTAAATAAGAAATTCACTCAAAATACATGTTTAAGGCTTGTAATGCTAGAACATTATATATTAGAATAACAGGTCTTATAGCTGGTGCACAGCTAGAGAGAATGATTACATCCAGTTCCATGCAATCGCTTGTCTTTTGCATACTGACTAGACTGCCGTTGTGTTTTATTTTTGTCAGAGGCCTGCATGTCGCATGTCTGCCAGACAATGCATGCTGCAGCGAGACTATTGGTTATGTCATCGACCAACCGAATGTTGGAAAAGAAGACATTTGCCAGTAATCTCTTATCACACAGGAACAAAACAGAAATCTGTGAAAAAACACTTTTAGATTCTTTATGGGTACAAGCCTGCGTTTCTTTGTGCCAATACTGTATTATTTAGGACTGGGACGATATGTGGTTTTATCGTTTATCGTGATAACAATGCTCAAGATAATGGTATCGTGGTGAATGTCCACTATCGGGATAATCATGAATATCCTCACATAAATATGAATATCATCCCAAGTGACTTAAAAAAAAACTGCCTAGCACACTTCACACACACTACAGTCCAACTGTATTGATTTCCTTATTCATTAGACCGCATCTTTCCAGTCAGTCGTCGCCATGGCTGAAGGTTCGGCCTGCCCATTGTATTCCCCACATAAAAAGGTTAAATTGGATGCTTTTCAAAACTATCACACGAAAAACATACAGTATGTGTGATTCAATAAAAACAACAAAATGTAAGAAAGTGATTGTAGTATGTTTTAGTGGCATTTTAAGTGTTTTTAAGCATATGTTGATGATTACCGAAATAATATGGTATATTGCGATTCTTTTGGCCAGGATAATTGTGACATACATTTTTCAGATAAATTCATGCCTATTTAGGACATTATGAATATAAGAAACTAGATATTATAGAGAGGTTTCTGAAACTGACCATAGTCGGTGACACATTTCGGAGCCCTTTGATCGTCCCCGTCATCATTGCGTTTCTTATTCTTGGACTTCCAAGCGTGGTAGACCTTGAGACGACGGTGGAACTCCTCCCGGCACGCTGCTAACAAGTCAATATCTGCCCACAAGACACACACACACACAGTCAGCATGCAAATACACACTGTACATTAGATTTATTTTGGATGTGACGTTGCTAACATTCTTTACATTAACATAACATTAATTAGTTTTTCTATAGAAACATACTGTATCCTCTAGTTAAATATTAAAACAATTCACTAACACTATTCAGAACTGTAATCTGTATTTTTATAATAAAAATTGTGTGATATATATACACACACACACGTGACCCGACTCCGATTAGCGGATAAAGATGGATGGATGGATATACACACACACACACACACACACACAGTGTGTGTATATG
>JAOEGT010059285.1:0-17944 GCA_025447795.1 Speoplatyrhinus poulsoni
ATATATATATATATATATATATATATATATATATATATATACATATATATTTGTATATATGTATATATATACATTATATGCTACACTTTTGCACTTTTCCACCTGTACAGACTGGAGTTTGTTGGTCTGAGGCTAAGGTGTCGTGGCTGGGCCATAGTGACCCGGGGACCAACTGACGACACAAACTATCTGCCGAGCGATGCAGGGACTCGGGAACTGAGCCTTTCCTTCCCAGCGTCCTGCCGTTGTTTGTGTGTGTGTGTTTTTTCTTTTTTTTTTTTTTTTATCTTTTTTTTTTTATCGTGAAAACCTGGAATGCTTAAGGAGAACTGATGGATGTTTCCGAACTGTGCATCCCAGACCCTCTGTGCTACCACAACCAGTAGGTGCATCTATAATTCCTTTTCTGTTTACTATTTTTATTGTTTGTTTATGCCTGCTGGGGTGCTTTGTTTTGTATTTGTCTGTGTCTGGGTCAGAATAAAACAGGCACAGAACTTATTAAGACAGGGTAAACCGGTGATTTAATAAGAGCACAGGAAATGGGCAGTGTTGGACACTAATATTCTCTCAGCATCACCATACAGTGCACATGAATGCAACATAATTCACTAATTGGAGTCAGACGCTCTGTGCGCAGTGTAGTTGTGATGGGACAGAGGAGTTTGGAGTAGGGTAATCTCCGGGGGTTGGTGGGGGGCGAGAGGGGAGTCTGTGCCGCTGGTCCTGCAGCAATGCAGCTCTGCGTGAAGATACAGGGCTTACCCCTATTGGCCACAGGGAATAGCCAGAGGCAGATTAATGGGAGCGATATAACCACACAGCGATCATCTCTCTGCAGCTGTGGTCCCACTGTGGCCCGTGCAAACAAAGCTGTGGTCTAGCCCTGAGTTCGACTGTGTGCGTGTGTGTGTGTGTGTGTGGTGGTGGTGGGGGGGGATGCAGAGATTCAGCATGTGTGTATGTGGGGGACTATATTTTAAATGTATCGCTTGACTTAGCTGAGCTACTTATTTTATGTTTGATCTTTTTTACTGTATATACTGTATATGATATTGTGCAAATACTTAACATTGTAATTTTTTGTTCTGTGCTTGTAATACAGAAATATGTACAGTTAAGTAATAGTGGTTTTATAATTAGAATTACTAAATTAATTATTGATATTCAAATGCCAGAAGCAGTAAAAACTTCTAGTTGTCTGGAGCACATCATTCAAATACAATGGATTGTACTGATTATATAATACTAAATAATATGTAACAAATATTAGGAATGATGCAGTGATTCAGTAGCCTGAAATATTTGTTTTCAAATGAAAAAAATGTATGCTTCTTGAATGGTACAACAATAACATGTCTGGTCACCATGTAAAAATCTATTGATGAAGAGACCCTTCAACTGGATCATCTTAATGTTAACACGGAGATGGGATTGGAAAGGTTTAAACTGTTTGACACTTTATACAACCCGACATGAAGTTATTTTGATAACTGTAAAGTTGGCTAGACATTTGAAACAACAGCAATCCTGTTCATAATAATTTCTAATGTAATCAAGTCTCTATCTGGCATATACATATATTTGCTGCATTGTTTGGGAGATGATGAGATTATGACTAGTTTTTTTCTTCAAATACAAAATGTTCTTTAGGTCTTTAGCTCTTTAATGTCTTTAGGCCAGTTTTTGCATGTGTTTTGCATTTACCTACAATTAGAAACAATTCGATCCTGCATTCAAATTGGAACTTGCAGTATTTTACTTTGTTAGTCGTAAAAGTAATTGTACAGATTTGTATCCGGCTAATGTGAAATCATAGGCCTGCTTCAGTAACATTGTGTGTGGCCAATAACACATATCGTCAAGCTTCTAACATTCAAGTGAAAGTTACAGTACAGTATGTCACGTCGCAGAGTTGGCGAGCGCACACAGTATGCCTCAGTAATTCAAATCATTCAACAAAGCTCTCTCAGTATTGATAATTGTAAAGCTTTACATCTGTTTCTCTAATTATCTTCTGGTGTATCAGAATCAGAAAACAGAATCAGTTCAGTCTTGTTCATATTTTCACATGCTTCAATATTTACTATTAGCCTTATTGCAATGCAGAACACAAAAATTAAATAATCTAACAACAACAATAATAATAATAATAATAATAATAATAATAATAATAATAATAATAATAATAATAATAATATACCGTATATTAAAATGCTGAAAAGCATTAAAAAACTATCCATTCAGTTTTGAAATATTTCTGCAGTTTACGTTATTATTTATTTATAAAGTTCTAAATAACAAGGTAAATACTGAGTTATTTTAGATTGATTATCCTTTGTGTGTGTGTGTGTGTGTGTGTGTGTGTGTGTGTGTGTGTGTGTGTGTTTATACAGCAAGTGAGTCAGCCATGTGCTTCTGGGTTGTGTCTGTCTGTATACACCAGCATGCATATTTTCAAACAGAAATCTGTGGTAGGCAATGTTATCTTTGTGCTCTGTTTGGTTTATTAACTGGAAATAAAGCTATATGTTCCATGCAAGTCCTTCACAAGCTACATCACAATAAAAGGCACAGTGTTTTATTCATATAATTTATAATTGTAGAACTACTGACACTTTTCAACTATATGTTGTCATGGGTAGGGCTTGTTAACTTGTAGCAGAAATGTACTGTAAATGCATGTTCGCATGTACCTGTACCTGTAACTGTAGGCCCTGTGTTTGGCCTCTAGGTTAGCATTTAAACTTATATATATACATATATAATAATACTATTTAGACATTCCTTTTTATCATGGTGGATCCCTGATATAGGATCAGACCTGGTTTAATTTTCACTTAGGCTCCACTTCTAGCTATAGTTTGTTTATGAATACTCACATTGCAGTGGTACCATAACAAATAAGTAGTGTAAAACAAACTTTAAATAACTTTAAATAATGGCATGCTAATGACGAGACTATATGATTTTAGTTTTATCCATTCTGTCAAATACAGCTATATGCTGTAGCATAAACAATGTTTTCATAATATACATACAGTACATTTACAAAGTAATTACACTGGGCAAAATACATTTCAAAGTGTTAGCTTCCAAGCCTGTTTTCGACCGTCATAACTAATGTCACTACAATCAATGATGTACCTTTTTAAAATGATCTCACAATAACAATAAGACTAAAACTGTTACTACATACTCATTTGATTCACAAACTCATAAAAAAAATAATAATAAAAAATGAATGCTATTGTGATATTATTATGAATCATTGTCCTTTATCTAGACATTGGAAAGAGACTATATCTCCCATTATATGACTACCACTTGATATGATTTGCATTGTATTAGGGTACAATATGAACTGTTTGTAATAGGCATGCAGCATATTTTCTTTAGTTGCACATAGCTAACTCATTCTTACCAAGTCAACCAACAGGAATGCTTAAGTACAAGAAATCAAACATGTGGAGAGACACACACACCCAGACACACATGCACACACACACACACACACATACACACGAACGCACACAAACACACAAACATGTACACAGACAAACTGGAACACAGACCAAGCGATAACGCACTGGGTGCTAATTTTAGCGGCACTATATCACTGAGGCACCTGACTATGTCTGTTAGGAGAATCATATAACATTATCAAGCATGCGAGGAAATATATTCTGCGTTTATGAGGGCAGTTAGGCGTTTGAGCTCACATTCAACGCGCATTTGTGAAAAATTGCTCCATGTCATAACCAGTATCTTCTGTTGGGTAGTGTTGCTTTTGCTTGCAAATGCCTGTACACTGATGTCACAAGAGAGCATAAAGTATTTATGTAGTGTACACAAGTAAAAATAGTATGTATGTAGTGTACACCAGTTAAAATTAGACAAAAATTATATTTGTTTTGATACAAATAAATATTTTTGATTATTTCATAATAATATACAGTATTGTATTGGTGGCACAACCAAATATTAGAAAATAATATATATATATATATATATATATATATATATATATCATAATCTTTTGTTATGATTAAATATGGCATTTCAATAACCATTTACAGTGTCATGTATGTTGATGCTGCAAAGTATTTCTGATGTAACTTGAGGGCTCTCATGTCACCAGCGGCTGAAATGGATATCTATGATATACATTGATATACATTGTGTTTTGCCAATAGTTGTACTGGAATCAGCCTTCAAAATAAGACAAACAATCCAAGGCCATTATCTATAGGAGGGGGTGGCTTTTATTTCAAGTTTGACTAATGGATATTTGAATAAAATAAGTGTGTATCAAGTTATGATATATATACACTGTGCATCGTATACTGTAGTTTTGTTTACAGATCACATACAGTATGTTCACTTTAACAACATCAATCTGACACACATGCACAATGCAGGGTTGGGTAGATTACTTTTTCAATGTAATCCTGTACCAGACTAAAATTATAATCAGTAACATAAGTAACATAAGTTTTGGATTACTTTTACTTACTATTTGATTACTTTCCATTACTTTCAGATTACTTCACGCCTAAACATTGTTATTTTAAATGCCATCCAAAGCAATTTACCACGTGGGCGTGCCACATCTTTGTGTTTGTGTGACCGTGTATGTTGCTCAGGGGATCAGATTAAAGTAGGACTTTGTTTTACTTATTGATTGACGTTAATACGAGAACAGACAATTGTTTTTTTTTTTTCAATGCATTTTTCTTCTGCCAACTTACCTTTTAAATTTAAAAGTAGTGCTAGAAGTAATGATCTAATAAAATAAAAAAATACATGTAATCTGATTCCACTATTTTAGCTGGCAACTGTAATGGATTACAGTTGCAGTTTTTATGTAATCAGTTACTTCCCAACCACATGTGCACGTGACTGTGGGAAGGTGTTGTATGATGTGTTGTATGTATAGGCGTGTGGACAACAAGTGAGAGGGAGGGCATGGCACACACACACACACTCACACCAAAAAATGTTGTTGTAATGCTAATTTCAACTACAAGGGGAATTCCGGGCACAAATGCCGCAGTGTCCCTTTAATAATTGGCCACGCTCGACAGTGTTGCTCAGATCCAGCACAGACACATCGCTTAGCTCGACTCGACTCGAGGCACGAATAAGATTTAAATACAAGTATGTACGGTGGTTTGGAGTGGGAGCTGTACTGTATAGGTACACAAAAAATAAGAAATAATTCAAGTGAAACTGTTTTAGGTAACTGGAAGTCTTCTCGTCGTCTTTGGCCACAGAGCAGGTGGCTCACGGCCGTGCCGACGAAACACTGGGCCGGGCCTGCGAAACTCAAAAGTATGCCCTTGGTGTCTCCCTTGAACGTTCCCTGTTTGCCACCCTCGTCGAATGCTAAGCAGGAAAGTCACACGAGCACAAGCGGGGTTAATTTAAACAGATACTTGTGTTTTGGTTCAGAGTGACGTCATGTTTATTAATGATGGTGGCCGCTAGCAGGGTACCACCGAGCTCCTTGAGGCGACAGGCTCACCGCGGCATCGCAGGAGCTATAACTTCATTACATGTCGTGACCCCGCCTCTTGATATAGATATATGCTTTATGCATGCTGTCAAGGACTCTGAATTCATCACCATGGAGACGGGACGCTTTCTGCGGTCCGACGTTCACTCATGTCCCAATTGGTGGCTATAGAGCTGGAGGACACAAGCCTCCGGGAGGACTTAGCATCAGAAGGACTTTGCCTTATTGACTGATCAAATGAAATTAATACAAATTTGCGGAGCGCGCGCAGTGCGTCTGTTTATGGAGCTCGACTGGGCCCGGCTCGACGTGTTCAATTTAATGGGCCTCGCTGCTGCTTCACAAGGTCCCACGTTGAGGACTTAATTCCTCTTCAGCACGATAATTTGCATTGTGTCAATTGACCAGAGAGCTTACTCGGTCCCACTTGAAATTCAGCCAGTGGCCTAATATCATTAGGCAAATGCAAAGTTGTGTCATTTACAGATTTGTTAGAAAAGAGAGAGGGAGAGGGAGAGAGAGAGAAAGAGAGAGAGAGAGAGAGAGAGGGAGAGATAGAGAGAGAGAGAGGGCGTGTGGGAGAGGGGGGCAATTTGCACACTACAAGCCTACTTGTGATTATCAGTGGAGGTTATTACTGTGGGGAAGAAGACATTTGAAGGTTACTTTTCTGGACAGTAATTGAAATGCAAAATAACATTAGGATCGATGGCCATCTCTGTTTATTTATGAAATCAATAGCGCAACTGTCCCTCACAAGTTCCTCACTGATTCCCAATGACGGTTTAAGTCTTTGCTGGTTCATACCCCCCCCCCCCCCATCCCCACCTCCCCAATATAACCTCCTGCTTCAGGGCTTCTTAAAGGCAGTCAGGGGTGTGTTTGACTTTGCAGGGAGAGCAATTTCCTGGAGGTGGTTGATGTGTATGTAGATGGCGGTTTATACTCCAGGTAAGGACACATCATCCATGTGGGAAATCTAGGAAATCTCTCCTTGTGGTGATGACATTGAAGAGGCTACAAGTTACTACTCTCTCTCTCTCTCTCTCTCTCTCTCTCTCACACCCCCCCCCCCCCCCACACACACACACACACACACACACACACACATACACACACACACACACAAATAGAGCGAGAGACAGATTTGTCGTGAAGCCTACTCTAAAATAGTATTGATAGCAAAGAAGATCTGGTATGCCATAACTTTTTTTTGCTCATACAAACTGGAACATATGCACAAAAAAGGCTGTAAATGCCAAATACGCTGTCAGTATACAAAATGATCTGCGTTCATATAATATGTTTAGTTAGATTTAAAAAAAAAGGTTTTACAGTGCAGTTTGCCTTAGCTTACAGTCCATGTGATTAATGTAGTTCTATGTATTACTATACATTGTCGGTGGCAAATTAATTATCTACTTCAGAGGTCTTCAACATTTTTTTGGGCCAAGAACCCCTTCGCTTATAGTGACATGGCACAGGAACTCCCTATCACCTATTGTATAAAATATTTAGTCGCTGGGCCAACAATAATGTATGGTGGCCTAAAGAGCCAGGTATAAAAGTAGGCCACTCCTAAGCTATTAAAATAGCACAGGTTGTACTGTATTTATGTTAATGTATATTTTGTATTATAAATGGTAAATAGGTGCGCTTTACAGTATTTTGCCTGACATTCACCGAGTCAGACACACATAGTGACTGCTGCCATGCAAGGTGCAACCAA
This sequence comes from Speoplatyrhinus poulsoni, assembly GCA_025447795.1. Classification (NCBI taxonomy): domain Eukaryota; kingdom Metazoa; phylum Chordata; class Actinopteri; order Percopsiformes; family Amblyopsidae; genus Speoplatyrhinus; species Speoplatyrhinus poulsoni. Next base: position 7,248 of record JAOEGT010059285.1, read on the forward strand.
CCACCGGGAGCAGTTAGGAGTTAGGCATCTTGCTCAAGGATGCTTACAGGTAGGTCAGCACTGGGGTTTGAACCATATACCCAGACCACTAGACCATCCTGCCACCCTGAGTATTATTTTTATTTATTAAAATGTTTTATCCAAAAATAAAGTTTGGGCTCAAATAATTTGGAGGACCCCCTTCAATACCTCTGAGGACTTCCTTTTGAAAACCTCTGCTCTACTTATTTATTCATATTCAGAATGCATACATTCTTAATTACCTTTATTTGTGGCAGCATTTTGTTGTTGTGATGTTGCTGGTACTTAAGCATGTTACCGGGGTGCACAACACTGATTTTCCCCTTGCATATTCGGCATCCATTTCAGCCTCTAACTAACATTGTAATCTAAGTGTCATTCAGGCAGGACCACTCAGTTTAAAGCTGATGGAATTTGCCCTAAACAAGGACAGCCTATCGCAGAAAGATTAATGAACTCATTTCATGTCCGTCTCAGCGATCGTGTTGGAATGTGTGTTGTTGAGCGGGGTGATTTACGCCACGTTTTGTTGCTAAAAGCTGAACTACTAACAATGTTTCCCTGACAGTGGATAAATACACAGTAAGATACATTGGCCCATATACTTAAGCCTCCACATGTAATCTAGAATGATGTAGGCTGCAGACATCCTAAAGTATGTTGGGATTTGAATATAAATATTATAGATGTTGTATAGGATTGAACAGTATGTTGATGTTTTTAACTTGTGTGTGTGTGTGTGTGGATGGATGAGTGAGGGGGGGGGGGTGTTGGTTGAGGAGGCGTAAACTGATAGCACGTATTCGTTGAAAATAGGTTAAAATATTTCGCTTCAAGAAAGGTGTTCATTCTTTAGCGAGGTGGTTGGACTTAAGCATTATGCTATGGATTATGCTGCCAGGCTGCCTGACGTGAAATGGCAACCAGAAAACACACACACACACACACACATCAGAGTTATTAAGCTTTTCTTAATCGTTGTCATCCACATTATCCAGGCATTACATTTCACACCCATCACACCCAATCTGAAATGGGTGAAAGAACTGTGTTCATTGAATGGATATGGCATTTTGTCCACATATACTCATCAACATAGATCTGCTCTTGAATGTGTGTTTTGGGCATACAGACCTTTACTTTATGTCCAATTTCGAGGCCACTGTGGACCCTCAAGAACAGGGAAAAGGATGGAATTAATATGATGTATGTTGGCAGGGCTTACAGCATCTTTCTGTGCAGCGGTGCAAACAGTAGGTCATTAGAAATTAGTTGTATTTTGTCAGTGGGGTGTGGGGACTAAGTTAACGCTACACCTCTTTGTAACGTGGAAAACCAAATTGTGAAACTATGAAGCTATTTCTGTCTGCGAGAATTTGTGGTTCGCGCATTTATTTCAATTCGACAGATTTGAAAAGACCCATTAGAAATTTCCATTAAACCTAACAAAAACATCTCCCCAGCGTTGGAATGAACTACTTTTTACATATGCCACATTGTGCTATTCCACAGGGAATCCCCCTATCTAGCTGCCATGGAACCCAGAATGATTAACTGTTGCCACGCCGCTCTCTCCAGCCCCCTCCGACGGGGAGGACAATATACCTTCCAGGCAGCTACACTGTAGGTGCAAGTTGACTATTAGCTAGATTTAACTTGAGGGCTTTGAATCTTTCATTGACCGCAACAGCCTCCGAGTGGAGCCCAACATAATGTAGCATCGCTCCATCTCAAACAATGTTAACAGTCTCGACTGATTAAAAATGCATAAGGAACGTCTGGAACCCATAAGAGGACGGTTTATTTTTTCATGCCTCATCTGAAACAGGAAGGAAGCGCAGGATCAATAGATCTGATCTAAGGCCCTTGGGTGGAGACTCTCCCCTCCTCCCTTTACCCTCCCCTCTGTAGCGTTAGAGAAATGTTTGCGTTGTTGGGACCATGATGCCCTCGGGGTTTAAGAGAATAATATTTGCTTGCTGAGGTAACAGGTAAAATATATGCACATTGTTACTAATTTAGCAAATGGCCTGCTCTCATTTCACGCAGTCTTTGCCTGGCTTGCAGACTTCCCGTTCACACCCAAACTTTACAGTTCCCAGGCATGTAAGACGAACTTTAGCACCAAGTGGTTGGACAGTGACATGGCACTTCTATAGTAGCTCCAGTATCAGGTCAATGTTTTCCTTATTAATTCATTATGTGACTGATACAGTATGTCTTTTACACCGCATTTTTCCACATCGCTATTTATTTTTACATGACTGAATTCCTTTTGTGGTTGAAACTAATTTGACAACCCATTCAGAGAATGCATGCCTGCTCTTGAGGGTCGTGTGTCTGACGCCATTCTCTACCTTTCCCCATCAGCTACAGTACATGCACAGCTGTTTCAAACGTGAACAGCATAAATGTTCCGGATTAATGGAGTGTGCCTTTTAAGGATACAATGCTAAATAAACCTTGCTATTAAAAAAAACACTTGGTGACATGGTGATGAACCAAATAAAATGAATGAATATAAAAGACATTCAGTTGTGACCGAAGTATTGCTTAAAACACAAGGGTTGGGTAATTAAATCCCAAATGCTCCCACCATCATCTTCACCATCACCACTGCCCCACCTTCTCACCGTAATCCAGCACCGTCCACCGGCGAGCCAACCAGGACTATCGATTGGCTCATTTATTACCCCGCGATCTCGCATATGCTGAGTGCAACACCTGGCCCTGTCCATTAACGGCCTTCTGAGGTTTCATTCATTCATTTGTTTCTGGCAATGTCCCAGCCAATGGCGGGCATTGTTTACGAGACGTGCAGGCAGTGCCTCAGTTGACACGGTCATAAGCCCCGCCTTCTTATTTTATAGCTACATGCACACAGCCTCACAGATGAAACATGTTTGGATGGTGCCGCTTCGCACTGATACATTTGTGTAATGGAATGTTATTTAAGGAAACAGACAGTCTCTCTAGTGTTGTTGGACTAGCTTTGCCAGCAGTCGTACTGTCACTGAATTGTTTTCTCATGCTTTTTATTGCTAGCCTTTGTGTGTCTGGACACTGTGTTGAAATGCTTGTTAAGACATCTAGAAATGTCTTCTTAGAATGTGTGGTACAGTACATGGAGGTAATTGAAATTAGTAGAGCGCTTAACAATAGCTTAACATCGATTAAAGGTAAACAAATGTGAGAGTGAGTTAGCGGACCAAATCTTTGATTTGATCATAGTTTTGTCTTCTACCATAACAGTTACTGTGAATTGAGTTTGTAAAATCATTACTGACATCAGCCTGGGCCGTGTGTGTGTGTGTGTGCGTGTGTGTGTATGTTCTCCAGGCTGCTAACAAGAATGCCCACTGAGGACCGCCACATGTCCTCCAGCTGTGGCTCCTACATCAAGACAGAACCTTCCAGCCCGTCCTCCTCGCTGCTCGACAACGGCAGCCACCACAGCCCCAGCGGCAACTCAGACGCCAGCGGCGGCTACGTCAACGGCGGCGGGCGCTCGCACGCTCTCGACTCCCCGCCGATGTTCAACCCGAGCATGCTTGGAAACGCGGGCGCCTGCCTGCGCCGCTACGAAGAGTGCTCCGGAAGCGTGGCGGACGACTCGCCCATCAAGTGCGAGTATATGCTAAATGCCGTCCCCAAGAGGCTGTGCCTGGTGTGTGGGGACATAGCCTCCGGGTACCACTATGGGGTGGCGTCATGCGAGGCCTGCAAAGCCTTCTTCAAGAGGACCATCCAAGGTATGTTCTACCCCCCTTTCACAACCTCTCTCTGGCTCACCTGAGTTGACATACCCACTAATACATCATACATGTTTAAAGCTGTATGCCCGAAAGGAAGTCATTCAAGATTTATTTATTTATTATACGATTCATATTCTAAAACAAAAAATGTATAAAACTCATATTCATGGAAAACATGCTGAGTTACACAATTAAATACCTTTTATTATTATTATTATTATTATTATTATTATTATTATTATTACTGAACCTAAACAGTTGAGCCAGGAACTGACACTAGCCTATTCTATTGAAGGGTCAGCCAGCATAGATCACATGCTTCTCTGTGCTGGCTATCCAACTCCCTCTGGCCTTATAGGGTGCTAATACAGTGTGGTGTGACTAGACTGTATTAGGTCCAATGGGTTGCCACTTGTGATGTGTATACGTGAGACCCAGATTGGTATCGCCTCTGCCATGATGTGTGGGTTAAATTCCAGAATAGTGACCAGAGATGATAATACCCCTAAATAATATGTAGAATTATGCGTTTCATCAGCCGAGTTTGTGACTGAAGCACTGCATTCACATAAGAAGTGACCACATTGGCCAATTCATCACCAGTTATTGTTATTTATATAGTTGTCTACTAATGAGCAACTGAAAAAGACAATCCAATCGCTGTGCCTTTGGCCACAAATGATGACTATTTACGTAATTGTCTGCTGATGAGAGATGTTGAGAGAATTTGTTTTTCATGTAAACAATGCCCACCAGTGTCTCAGATTAAAATGCATGTATTAATTTGTATTCTCAACAATATTAGGTCTCCCCTCCCCTTGAATTGTTTAGACAAACTGAAGGTTAAAAGTCCTTTGTCTTGCTTTGTGCTACAATCACATTATGTGATTATGTGGCAGATCACTGTTTTAGCACAACCTGTCAACAGTTAATGAAATAAATGCATTGTTGTTAGTTTTACATGTGCGTCAGACTTTCTATTGTCCCCCAAACCTCTGATCTTCCTTTGCGGAGGGAGGACAGGCCCATAATGGACCTAATCTGTCCGTCATTCGTCCCCGAGCCCCGGGAGCGTCAGTCAATAACAATCAGTGTTGGGTGGCTGTAATTAAGAACCAGGTCTACAAAGGGAGGCTCGGGAGGTACGGCTCCCATCTCCCCCCTCCCCTCACCTGCACCCCGGCCCAGACATCACCCATCTGAGCAGGAGGAGACTGGGGGACAGGGGGGGGGGGGGGGGGGGGGGGGTTGGTGATTAGAAGCTGAGTCACGTTTCAACTGGCAAAAACAGTGGGGGAGGATGGAGTAGGAGTCCTCTAAAGAAAAGAGAAAGGGGACGTGGTGGTCGTCCTCTTAAAATGAGAAGCCCCCCTCTTAATGGAATGGTAATCAGGAAAAGGGTGGGTCACCGGCCCCGGGAAGGAACAGGGGGACAAGGAGAGGTCTGTCCTGAGTGGAGATGATTGCATGGCATAATAATATATCAACATTTAGAGGGAAAATAAGAGAGGTTATGGGATGATATTAGAGTGGCTGAAATGTCCTCTCGGAGATAGAGGTGGACACATGAGCTGATTAACTAAAGGGAGGAAGTAGCCGTCTTTTAGACGGAAGGCAATTTAGGCCGTTCTCTGGCTAAGTTGTTGCAAGCAACGCCCCCACACCACGACACCTACACCCTCCCCTCGGGCACACACACACACAATCACAACCACACACACACTTTCTCTTTGCTATGAATTTAGTTTTCATTTAACTGAAATGTTGCATCTCAAATGTTCCAGTACCCCTGTGAACATGGGCTACTGTATTTATCATGGCATTGATTTGACAACAAGGTTATAAACAATCGGGCCATTATTTTAAAAGAAAAAACAAGACAGTACATTCTATTGTTGTTGCAGGTTTATCCACCTATATCTGTTATGAGTGGTTGGTTGTATATTTATAACGTGGCTAAAAAAGAACATTTGCTAAAACACTACAATTTAAATGTAATGTACTAGCCATGCACTGGATAGCTTTTTTCTATACTGGTGTTTAAAGCTCTCTGTTTAAATGACTCCTCCAAACACCGCAGACAGCCTCTCGCCGTCATGCTGGCGTGATGCCACCGGCCCCTTGCTGGGCATGTGACCCTGCTGGCACCATCAGCCAGGGCCTGACAAATGTTGGCACCTTCTGCTCGGCGGGGAGGTTTAGGCGTGGGGCTGGGGGTTGTGGGGTCGGGACTGGCAGACGGACCTGCCACCGACAACACCTGGTTTGCCGTTTTTAGACGCCATTAATAAGTCTTTCTTTAGATTTGCAGGACATTGTTTAAGCATTCAGTCAGAGGACGCAGGGAGAGAACCTCACATTCAAGTGTCTGAAACACAGCAAATGTGTTATGTAGTGTGCGTGCGCGCGCGTGTTGTTACCTGTTTCTAGAACAGATTATATCTCATATAAAATACTTCCCGTGATGTGCCAATAGCTGTCGAGACGGACTTGAATAATGCATCACGTTTAGCTACATGATACGACGCGACTTAGATCGGCAGCTCGACTGCGCGAGGGGAGAAGAGGGGTGGGGGGCTCTCGGTGTGCTAGGGGAACATTATGTATGAGTGCTCGTGGCACAGTGCTTTCATGGGGGCCATCTGGTTCAGGTTGAGAAGGATGGGTGAGCGGGGTTCATGGTGAGCTTCACAGAGAGGACACGCTGCATTAATGATCTCATTTACCTGGGAATCAAAGAGGGGTGGCTACAAGCTGCTTGTCTTGTCTTACATGTCCCGTCAAAATGCCACTAAACTGTCCTTTCTCCCCCAAATGTGTCACGCAGGGTCACCTTGGGACGCGTGTGTTATTTGTTGCGTATGTGTCTACCCATACAAGTGCAGCAGAGCACATTTGTTTGTTGACAGCTAATTGATAACTATTCATTATTTTGTGTACAGGAAATACACAGGATGGACTCTTTTTATTCTTTTTTTTATCTTCCACAGGTAACATTGAATACAGTTGTCCAGCAACCAATGAATGTGAGATCACGAAAAGGAGACGCAAATCTTGCCAGGCGTGCCGCTTTATGAAATGTCTCAAAGTTGGCATGCTGAAAGAGGGTGAGTAACATTCCCTTGGCTTTTTCTCGTGTACGTCGAGAAGGTTGTGGTATCTCAATTTGGACGCTTGAGCTAATTAAACTGGATCAACAAAGAGCATGGTAAAGACAAACAGACATCTAAATCTAAATATTTATTTTGCAAGGCATTTGCATGGAATTTGACTAATTAGTTGCACTGCAATAGACACTGAGCAACGCAAACATTTACTGTACAGTTTAAGGTGTGATAATATGTGAAGCTATTTACAGATGGTCAGTGGTTTTCTCCTATAGTCTTACATATGCATTTATATTTAAGGCCTACAGCAAACTAACATACACTGCTGAGAACCTCTCTCTGGATGTCAGACCACACGCCTGAAAGTGTCCACACATCTTCCACATAGCTCCAGATTCCCCCTGTCCTATGCTATTCCAGGCGTGGCTGGAAGGATGACCGGTGACCAGATACGTTGGCTGTAGCCTTCAGGAAAACACTTGTGACATCACCCGCGAGCCTCACCCATCCAAATGCTATCTACTATAGCCTCTCTGTGCCACGCGTGGCTAGATGAAATACCGCTGAGCTAGCCGTTCCTATACCAAGACTGACTAAGGAGAGAAGTGTAACAGGACTCTTGAAAAGCACAGGCTGTTCCCCTAAGACTTGTTTCCTATGGGTCTCTCTCTCTCGCTGTCTGTCCCTCTATCTGTTTTACCTACTCTCTGTTCTCTCTGTCTCCATCTCCATCTCCCTTCCCCCTTTATTCCCTGCTCTATTGATCCTCTAAATGCTTTCCGAACAGCCCACCTTACTTCCTGCGTGTGTTGTTTCTCATCCAGTGACAGGCCTCTGGGAGTTCAGGAGGAAAATCTAGCCGATAGATTTTTTTTTTCTTTCTTTCCCCAAACCCCCCTCCCAACTGAAGAGGTAGGGTTTATTTTTGCATTTGTGCATTGGGCTAGGAACTTGTGGGATAAAGGGTTCAGCTTTGTTCTCTCTATGAAGAGTGGAGAGCATTATGCTACCTACAGTATGTCTAGGAACGGGTTTCCAGTCTGACATCTAAGATGTAAGCCTCACTTATAATTCTACTATACTCTATGGATGAAATTCAAACTAGCTGTAAAAACTCCATGATTGATCAAGGCGTGAACTCACACTCTTTTATATACTAAAAAGATGACCCTAACTGTACGTTTGTCTCTTGGTTTGACCATGAATATTAATCATCTTTTGCAATCTACAAGTACATTACCAGTGTTTATCCAGCTCCTGTGGTGGAATCCCAGTGTTATTTATACCTGCGGCTAGCCTTTGTTCATGAGCGTGATGTCTCAATCCCCATCCCATACATCTCATGCCATGGCTTTGACCCTACACCAAAACAAATAATGTTGTCTCAGGAATAAATCTCAAACTATTAGCGCATGCTTAAAGGCAAAAGAGCTGCCCATTGTCTGTGGCGGACTACACTAAGCCGTTGATGCGTACAATCGGTGGGCAGATACGAACCTGGCCCCATAGCCTCCACCGCCTGCTGCTGTCCACACATAGCATCACAGCCACCGCAGAGAACAGCGCAGGCTTCCCACGAATGCCACCGGCGCTCAATTAAAAGGAACAAGGGCATTTTATCGCTGCACAGTACTTCAGCACGGGCCTCTCGCACACTTGTGGGGGCTTTTATCATGGTGTCATGGAGGGATTGAGGCCTGCCCTACCTCTTGTAATGAGATCACGGTAGAACAAGTGACAGAGGGAATAATCTCATAGGCCTTCAGAATATACACATAAATATAACATTCAGTATGGTATTATTAGTATTGGCATTTTAGCCTTAAATGCTTAAAGTCTCTTCTCATACATGATGCTGTTGTAAATTAAATTAAATGGTGTAGGCTATGTATAAAGTTGTATAGAGTTGGTATGTTATTACTGGAGGCAGGAAAGCCCTCCCCCTCGATAATGCAATCACCTGAACCCCCTTATTTACCATCTCAAGCCTCACAATGTCCATTAGGTGGCTTCAGGTGTGTATGGGAAAGGAGGGTCACATAAATCAAGTGTACCGGAGCGCACGGAAGACTACTAGCATAGCACGGTTCACAAGGGAGTGTGATAAGCATAATGAGACAGTAAATACAATTAGTCAATTGATAAGGGAGCAAGCTACACCCTCCATCTATTTAATGCAAAGAGTGTGCGACTGTGCGTGTGTGTGTGTGTGTTGAGGGGGGTATACAGTAAAAGTTATGTTGTTGTGTTGTATGCATGGGAAAATGTTGTGTATATATTCTGGAAGACATTGGGCTGTTTTGCAAATATAGAGCAGAAAAGCCTCCTTGCTCATTGGCCCCATAGACATCCATCTGAGACTGATAAAAAGGTCACAGGCTCAATGGAAAAAACTCTTCATGTAATTATAACTCATAAGGTATGATGTCGCTCACTGCTGCCAGGACTCTGTCCATATCTATGTTGTCGCTAATGCTCCATAACGATATACCGATTAATGCTTTTATATATTTATCATAGATATATAGATAATTAAACAAGTATTTTTTTTATGTTAATGTTAAATTGGTGTTTTGGCTTCATATAAAATATGATTTAACTTCAATGAAGTTAAGAGGTTAAACATTGTTATGTTATATTTAGCTAGAGCAACCACTCCTATAATCCAGTCTTCTAATCACATTACTTTAACAAAGTAGCATCCTAAGGTATGTTTTAAACAGAAACATATTTTATTTCTATAAAATATTGTATGAAAATGGATTTAAAATTCTCACTACATTGTGTTGATGCTACCATTCGCTAGCTTTAGCGTGAACCTGTGGAGGTGTTTGTGGCGCACTCTGCGTGTTCCGTGCGGGATATTCTGACACCGCTGTAACACCGCAGATTAATAAAATCAACCAGACTATTTTGGCAACCGACACCACTGTCTCGCCCCTCGCCTCGACCACAGATACGAGTCAGCAGTCTTTCCTGAGCAAACGTGGCTAGCGGGGTAACGTTACAGCCTTATTTTCCTCCAGCCACATACACAAAAGATTAGTAAAGCCATATCCAATATCACAGACTGTCAGGTCCCCTCCCGATCAATAGGCGCAGATCAGAAGCCAATCTATACACTAAGATTACATCACCAAAATAAAGATGTAGCAATATGGTACTGTATAGGCTTATCTCTGTATGCTTTAAGCCAGTTCGAGTAGCAAAAAAATACAATTTGGGGTGTACATTTGAAAGAGCTAAATTCCAAGGACACTGTTATCTGAGCCTTTAGTTATTTTTTATTTTATTTATTTATAAAACAAATATGTGTTGCCGTTGTCCAAGCATGCCGTACCCTACAGTGCATGCAAGCGGCCTTGTGCATGTTAAGTGCCGTCACGGCAACAGGCAAACACACCTGGCGGTCTGGAGTTGGCCGGTCCTCGCTGTCTGGCAGGTGATAGATCAGGCACGGAGGCTAACGTGTCTTGTTCTTTTTTCTTTAGAGATGTGTTGACCCCTTCACAACCCCCTGCCACACACTCCACTTACAACACACTCAAATTCATGTACACACATGCAAAATTGATATAGCCTCTGACAAGCGATAGTTCCATCCCGCCCTCTCTCTCTCTCTCTCTTTCTCTCTCTCTGACCCATTCTGTCTTTTTCAGTTACAGATGCAGTTTGTGTCCAATTCTATCCAGAGAGATTTTCCCCCATATGTCTTGTGTTTCCCCTTTTCTCTTCCGTGTAGTCTTTTTTTGCTTTTGTTTCACTTTTCACCTTTTGCCTCTCTCTCTCTCTCTCTCTCTCTCTCTCTCTCTCT
>JAOEGT010059295.1:0-33789 GCA_025447795.1 Speoplatyrhinus poulsoni
CGGTTCCAGAACCAAGACTGTGCATAGAGGTAAGCCCCACCAGATCTAAATGGTAGCGCTCCACCTCCTGCACAAGTTGTGCCAAAAGGCTTAATCCACCTCTTTAATAATGCTTGGTAAATTTACAGGTATTGCTGTATTTTTATTAGAGCAGACATTGACCATGAAAACTGCACATTGTCAGTGAGTTCCTCCTGCATCATAGCAGCAGCCTCTCTGTATTTCAGAGACTCTTTCCATGTAAATGAGCCCAGTCAAATCACATCTAACGGTCTTGTTCAAAAAGCCTCAGAATTTCTTCTGCTGGTGGAGCATGACTCGGCTGTAGAGGAAGGAAATGTGTATGTAATGGGAATGCCTACTAGAGCATGAGACTGTTGAAATCAGATCTCCTAATGATACAGCTGCACCTCCTCATGGGAAGGAGAGAGGACAAGCAGATGTGAATAGAGGATACAGAAATGTATGGTGGAAGAGGACAAGTATGTTGAATAAAGCAGAGAGAAGATACAGTATATATGTAAAGGAGTTGAGGGTGAGATGCATATTATTTATGTCAGAGTAACAGATTACATTCTAAAAGACTGTGACTCTTGTTTTCTCTTCCATTACACATGATGAGATCATGTTGTCATACTGGATGGAGGAGGTGTGATTGTTTATTTGATTGTTGAGGGTTGTTTGGGGTGTGCTGGTAGCATAGTTTGAATCATGCTGATACAGTATGCAAACTCCACTTTTTGTGGACCTTGCATATCAGTCATGGAACTCAGTTGAAAAGTGACAGCCAGGCAGTGCCAACAGTTGTCAATCAAATATTTGTATGCAATTTGGCCATCCTCAACCGATCAGGACAAAACTCACGTAGGGATGATTTTCAGAACACAGGCATTTAATGTTGTTTGCACCAATTGAACTATGCACCTCATGCTGACTGGTCAGCATTTCGCTAGCCAGCTTCCCATACTGATATGAAGAGCAAAGTTAATCATAAAAGCGAAGCTTGCACTATCGGGATGCTTTTAGCAGTGCCAGTACAATATGTATGAACTGTGTATTGTCGATTATGACAATGCATGATTTCACCACTGTTATGAGGGGTGGAAGTTATACACATGTTTACATTTGATCAATGAGGGTTGAATTGTCGTGAATTTAAAATGAAGTTGATAAAAGTGAATGTTTCTTAAATAAATATTTTAATTGTAATTTTCACTTTATTTGATAAAATATAATACATACACTTAGTGAAGCATATGTTTTTATTTTATTTTAAACCAATTTTAAAGATACTTTTATGTAATTTCCTGCTATCAAATATGAACTGACAAAGCTGTTTTGCAGGTGCTGTTGGCTGGACAATAAGCCCTACCCAAGAACATCCTCACTGCCTCTAGTAAATCATATTTTATAATGGAATATTCAACTGCTGACCGAATATCTCAGCAAAAGAAGGCTCTGCTCTACAATGTAATTTACATATCAGTTTGTTTTTGAGAGAAGAGTGTACAGTAAGAGAGATTGTGACGTTGACATTGCTGTTTTTCCACTGCTTATTTCATCATGAGTCAATCTGCCACTGAACTCAGAAAAATTAAATTTCTCCTAGATATAAAACGTCCCTCGGTGGGTGGTGCTCTTGCTCAGACAGCTTACTGTAACATATCCTCAAGGACAGATTGCTTCATAATGTAATGCTTTCTAATGGAATTCACTGCATTTTAAATTATTTTCAGATGAAGTTTGGCTACATTTAGTAGTCATTAGAACAATAGTGCTTTTTCCTGAATTGAATGATACGATGTTAAGAGTTTGGGCTCCTGTTTATAAGTGATGCTAAACTGGGGTTAAACATTGCCTTTGGACTGTTATTGTTAATGTCTGAAATATGTTGTATGCAACATCGACATTACAGTAACAAACTAACGTGTTCCTATCTGGATTATATTATGGTTGTTTCATCATTCAAACCCTTCACACATAGCCATATTTACATAATGTCCAGTAGTAGATTGTGTGTGTGTCCCATCCATGTGTGCAGTATGTTTTTCTGTCAGATCAGTAGGGGACACCGATACTAATTTTATTCCAGAAGTTAAAAATAGATGGGCATCATGTAATCTTTTAATTCATCAACAGCTAAGGATTAGCCTATGTTAATATTTACTTGGTTTTGCTGACTTTGTAGCTGATGCCTTTTGATGTTGAATCAAATCCAATATCCTTTCTGGGCTCTAAATTCACATATTTACTCTGATATCGGGGAGGTATGTTTCCTCAAACTATCGGTGTCTTGTTTGTAGCCCTGCACTTAATGCACCATGCATGAAAGCATATTTGGCTCGATTTTACCTTTTTCACCAACTAGAAGAACATTCTGTAAAAACAACCATTAATTATTGTCATCCAATGTGTTAGGAACTGGCTCATATCTTGCAACAAAACATTAGAAGGCCACACATGACTAAACTAAAACGTTAACAATGTATGTAATTACTCCTCACTCCTGTGAGCTACCACTCCCATGCCCAACAGCAATTAAATAGACGTCACACATGTCACATATGTGCCAATATCCTGACGTTTTGATGTTCATATAGAACATAATATGTACTCAGAGTGGCTGAATTGAAGTAGACACTGTACATCAAGAACACACGTGATTGGGCAAGGCGCCACAGTGGTAAACCAGTTAAAGATGCAGCCATTGTAGAAAGCTCCACTAGACCTAGCAGTGAGCATAAGAGTCTTATACAAACTCAAAATTGTAATAAATCGTCAACAACCAATGAAAGGGCTAGTAAAAACACACATACTCACAGCTAGCCCAGGGCTGCCAATGGACCATGGCTAACATGCAGCATGTTTGCATACTGCCCGCATGTTAGTGCGCTTCCATGTTTAAAGAGATGAGGACACTAGCTCCTGGGTATATGGCACTTCAAAGATGCGCACACACACACACACACACTCACACACACACACACACACACGCCCACACACCATTGCTTACTACTTCCTAACCCCCCCTTCCTCACCCCTCCTCCACACATCCGTCCCCCCTCAAATAACACTTCCTTCCTGGCTTATTTGATTTCCCACTCTCCCTTCCCTTCACTGTGTTGAGAGGGAGGGAGGGAAGCTGTCATCGAATCAGATATCAGAGCTGTTTGATTGGGCCTTTGAATGAAATCAACATGACCTGGTGGAAAATCAAACTTGCTGCAATCATGTATGATTGGAATAGGCTTTGGAGGAAGAACCGAGACTTTGGTGATCTGAAATCATTACTGGACTTGCACAGTGGTACCACTGCCGCCACCTCAAGAGGGACCGGTACAGTCTTTATGTAAACTTTTTTGAAGGAACTGAATGATACTGTAGACTAAACATATTTTGATATACACTACTGTATTTCAAATGAATACATATCTAAGGGCATCTTAAGGACATCTTCCCCAGAACCACCAAAACATTTGGAAACATGGATTCTCACGTGATTATTAAAAAGTTATTGGTGGAAAGATTGCTATAACACAACAGAGTACAGTAGTGTGCCATTTAAAATGTTAAGTATGTAGTTTCTAAATAATGGGTATAGAATAAGATATTGTATTCTATGGATCCCTGCATAACAAAACTATTGGTTGGACCACCTGTCAGTATAAAACCAAGAATTAAAGGAAGAACATCAGGGGAAAACGGCTTATTGCTAATTTAACCCCCAACCACAGTGCTGTAGGCTTGTGCCTCATATAGCCTGCTCGTCAATAGAACGTTCCCAAAGAGACAGGTACTGTCCCATCTGTCCCATAGATACCAATAGTGTATGCTAACTAAAATGTCTGCAAGCCTTTTCTTTGACACAGCTGTCCATTTTCATTATCTCTAGGGCATGATAATGTAGGACAGACATTGAGGACAAGGGCCCAGAGACCTGGACTGTAGTGCAGGGGATGTATCAGTGTACATACAGTATTCATTATGAGGGCTAATGAAAGGCAATCTAAAAGCAAGTGAAGGGTGACATGTCACTGATGTGGACCATGATGCTCTTAGCTAGACCACTTTAAAGGAAGTATTAATACATTATATTGCTGGTGGCTCACACGTCTGAGGAGTCTGGATATTTTATTAATGAGAATAAATGCGTTGTTTACTTAAAGTTGCCCCTTCTAAGTTGTTGAGGCCCTGGAAAAATGCAATGCTGTTGAAAATTAGCATACAATCATGGCTCAGAACTCATTATGATGCCACTGCTCATCACAGTAGCACAGTTCATATCTAGTGTGCTGCAGTTGAGGTTGTGTGTGTGTGTGTGTGTGTGTGTGGCTTGGGGCAGGGCCTTGGTCACTGAGGCTTGTCAAGAGCCGTGATCTGGTTCAGTGGAGGAGGAATCTCTCGGGAGCGCCCAGCTATTCAACTGTGGCTCTCTGCTCAAGCAATGATAGAGTGCTAGTTGAATGTCTATGATTTGTTCTTTCTTTACCTTCAATCTTGTATTCCTTGCAACCAAAATATTAGTTTACTTGTTTTTTTTTTTTTATAAGGACAACATCCCACCTAACATTCCCTGCATGCACTCAATATTCCCTCTAGCAGAGCAGTTGAATCCATGACCAATGTGCAGACTCTTTTGATGTAGAATTGAATTTGAGGAATATTTCATATTTTAATCCAAAATGTAATATATTTTAAGGAAATACTACAATATGATTCTGCTGGAGTAAGTTGCAAATACACCACCAGAAGAAACAGCTACTGTTTGTAGACTCAAACAATGAAAGGTTAAAGGCAGATTCATATTATCTGGTTATGGTTCATGAAGAATTAAGTTTTGCTAAATATCTGTGGTATTAACATTGAGGCATGGAATGTACAAATTCTAAAGTTTAACAAAATGTTTATTCTGTTTTAACAGACTGATAGAGCAATATGTAATTTGATTATTTAGTAGTCTTCATCATTTTAACACGCTGTACATATCTCAAGTCATTAGAATAAATTAAGTAACAGAAGTAAGTGTTCTGGTCTTGAACATTTCACACAAATTCCCAGGATAGATATATCGTGCAATATTAAAATCATTTGAAATATTCACTGACTTTTCAATTAGTCCTTTTGAAAAAATAAAGATGCCATTAAAGGCAAGGTCTGTCATTCTTCAGAACGCTTGCTAACATGGAGCTCAGATCAAAACACTCAGAACTCCCTCAGAAGCTCTGCCACATTAAAAAAACATTGAATCCAAGGGCATTGTTGTTGTGAGCAGTATTTGCTACATTGTGTTCCTATTTACGGAGACAGGGTTGTGTAGAAGTCCCGATGATTTTTTTTTTTTTTTGTATTTAAATCAGCGCAGAATGTTTCAATGTAACCATGACAACGGGCAATACAACATCGGTAGTAGTCAAGTATGCTAGAGCATGTGCATGATCAAACATTTATGACAATCTCAGCACATCCCCTTCAGGATTAAAGGACAGTCAGGGTTAATGCTAGATGCTTGTCGCTCTCATCTCTTGTCTCTCTTCCTCCACCACTTGCACTCCTACTGTGTTCAGGTTTAACCTGCTGGTGTAGGAGTAATCCTGTTTGAAGTCTTTGTAATGTCATCCTAGCCGTTATTGCCTTTCCATGAGCTCATTTTGCCAAGCGTGTCACAGTTAAATACCGCTGCCTGGCTAAAATAGAAAAGGAGGCTTCCACCATCAGCAGTGGTCTGTCTGGAATGCTATGCATGTGATGTGTTTACTAAAGGACTCTTTGTTCTCATTGACCTTCAGCAGGACCAAGCGTCCTGCAGGAAGTGTTTTGAATGGGAGATGAAGGACAGAAGACAGAAGGAAATGTAAAAGGAGAAAAATAAGGCAGGCAGACACAGAAATAACCAGAGACAGAGAAGGAGAGTAGAGGCTAAATTGCTGGTGCCCGCTGAATACAGAGTGTGTTTATTTTTAGACAACAATTGTAAAGTGAAGCGGTTTATGCCACCTGAGATACCACTTTTGTTTTGTTTTGCATCCGGATTACTTTCCTGGCATGACCATTTCTTTCGTGGCTTGTCTCCGACGTCTGTCAGATGGCTTACTATTAGCTATTTATTGAGGACTTCAAACGGCTCTTCATACACGGTATCTGACAGGAGTGGAGACACACCGGCCTACTGCAGCTTACTCTGTGTGAAACACTCCGAGCTCTGTTCTATTTGTAGTTATTTGAATGTCTCCCATAATGGCCTGCAATCTCTTAGCAACACCACGTTCCTCTTAAAGGCTGGCTCTGCTTCGGTAACTGCCGTATAAATAACCTTTACGGTGATGTGTATTTATGGTATATCGCTTATTTTTTTCTTCTAGGATAGGAGGTCCACAGAGACAGCAGTGCATGTCACAAAACACAATGTCTGTGTGAAATATGAGTAAGACCAAGCCATTACCACCAACTCCGCTGAGTCTTCTATGGGGTGTCAGGGCCAAAGGCACTTTTTACTGCATTTATAGACAAATATTTGTATTGTATTTACACATGCTGCATGTAGCTCTGGTAACACAATGCATGATTCCACTGAAGTGAAGAGTAAAGACATTACACCTGAACATTTAACTTTACGTAGTACTTTTTTAATGAACATATTTTATATTCTGCCTTTTTTCAAACACTTATTACACTTAAAATAAGCTATATACAGTAGGTTATCTTCCTGAAGTATAACTGAATAATGCCAAACTCATAAATGTATAAAAACTGGTGTGGTAAATATGTCCAGCACACACAACTTTCAAAGTACATTTTTAATAGTCAATGCACATATTATGAAACGATTCTATTGAACATTTCTCAATGATGTTGCTAAGTGATGATACTGTAGACTGGGAAGCTGTGAATTGTGCACGGCTACTGCTATCCCAGCTCAGCACAGTCCAAGTCGCTGTGTCACCATAGTATGGTCCTTGCTGTCGTCTAACCGCTCTATTTCTGACGGCCTCTCCTAATGGACGACATTGACAGCGGTTGTCACCAAAGTCATTGCAGTGGCTCGATTACTTTTCCCAGAACAGGAAATGAATGACAGCAGTTTCACACTGGTACGATGGCGTGATGTGTTGTCAGCATCAGGACATTAACTGAAAGTCAGAGAATACGTATCACATATAATGGGATACAATTTTAATTGGTTTCATCACCTGTCATGTAGTGACCAGATCAAATATGTAGCTTTGCATAGCCTACATATTTTTTTTAATTCCATCCACAGCCAAAACTATGGAACTTGAGAAAGGCTTTCAATTATATATATTTTTTTTTATTGTTGTTAGCTCGAGATCGCATGTTAATTAATTAATGATCTCGATAACTAGGCCATTTTCTCGACAACAAGACATTTAATGAGGATTACTACAACATTTGTTTTCTCAAGATCACAGTATAATTACGGAGAACTCAAAAATGAGTGTCTGGTTCATTTGATCACACCTAATTGCACACCTGAGCTGTGGAGTAGATTGATGTTGCCTATCAGGAATTAATATTCTGATGCATTGAACAGCGCCTCTCCTGACATTTTCATCTTATAGTAGCACTACTGTACACTTTAAGACAAGCTCTATGCATGCTGACATAGCACTTCTTTATCTCTGATAATTATAAGAGGAAACAACCTTTTTTCTCAAGATAGCAAGTTTGTTATCTCGAGATCAGGGCTAACTTTTCCTACTGGTGTAGCACTGGTGCTACTAACCTTCTCGGTCGCACTAGCATGTTTACTCACACGGTTGGGTAGGCTACTTTTTAAATGTAATCTGGAACATAATTTTTGGATTACCTACATTTTGTAATCTAATACATTTCCATTACTTTTAGATTACTTTACGCATAAACATTGTTATTTGAAATGCCATCCAAAGCAATTTACTGCATTGGCACGCCATATCTTTCTACTTTTGTGACAGTTTTTGTTGCACAGGGGATCAGATTAAGGTAGGACTTTATTTCAGTTATTGACTGACGTTAATGAAAGGTTAATAATTAGAGACCATCCGATTGTTGTATGAATTTTCTTCTGCAAACTTCCATTTTATATTTGAAAGTAGTCCTGGAAGTAATGATTTGATTTAAAAAAACAATATCTGTAATCTGATTCCACTATTTTAGCTGGTAACTGTAATGGTAAAATGTAACGGTTACTGTTTTTTCGTAATCAGATAACAAGTAACTGATTACATGTAATCACTTACTTCCCAACCACGATTACGCACACACTAGGCTAAAGCCTCCCTTCCTACAGCAACTACAGGTAGCCCTACTGAATTAGCCCTTGTGCTTTCAGCATGCATCTAAAGTTTGTTCTCTCGCTTGAAAAAATATTTAAAAAAATTGTAATCTTTGGAATATGGCATGCGTAAATGCATATAGCCTAACAGGGTGCCATTGTCCTCCGGGGGACGAGAGCATTACGAAATCTCACTATATCTGCAAAAGTTGAACTGTAGCATTTGTAATACAGATGCAACATGTCTGCTGAAAAGCAAATGTTTGTTTTACCGTATTTCCATAGTTTGTTTTTAGACTTTTACCAAAATCAACACTGGGAACCTGACTGAAAGACAGCTTTTATTTTTAGCAACTTTATTAACGTAGAACTTGGTGGGTCAATCCCAAAACAAAAGAGATTGTAAATTACTGCTGCTACAATGATCATACTCGTAATTTTTTTTTGATTTGCTACTTGTGAGCATGTGAACGCAGGGTTATCATCTGCTTTGCCTAAAGTGGCACTGTAACTGGCTGCATGCTACTGATTTGGTTCGTAGGTGTGTGACTACTGACGTTACAGCCATGAGCACCACTAGAGAACATTGCTAATGTTTAAACTGTAAAATCTCATTTAATTTTTGCTTTTTAAATCTATTATCTACCTTTTTCAGAGTTTCCGGTAACGCTACATGCTCTGTTGTAGAGGGATCGGACGACCGTTCGTTTGAAAAGGTTAATTCAAGTGCGGTAGTGGAGCGGACAGTGCCGCATAAAAGTGTAATTATTTACATATTTACATATATAATTAGTGCGACTGAATGGTTGGAGTCTGGAGCCCTGCTCGAGATAAAGAAAAAATGTTGTGATCTCAAGATGCTGTAACAAGCTTTATCTTGAAATAACAAACTGCAGCTACTAAAAATAAATACGTGCTCTGACCGGGTTAAAAAAACATATAGTCTTGTGACGTTTTCAAGCTTACATTATTACTTATTTCCTGCATTTTATAATATGGAACAACATATATGATAAAACATTATTAACATGGCTGTCTACTCGACCGTAATCTCCAACCTTTCATGCTAGAAGCGGTTCTTAATCTCAGCACATGCTACATTCCTGTCTTGTCGTTCTGTAGACAAGCAGCATCAGATGTGAGAAATAGGCTTTGGCTCCTGCTGCAGGGGTAAGGCAGATAAGAGCCATTAAAAACCTCTGGCAGCTTCACAGTTCAATAGCATTGTCATGATGTGGTGATGTGGTGAGTTTTTGTGTTGGCTATTGATAGTAGGTGGAACACACCATCCATCAATAGGTTACCGTTGCTTAGCCTGGTTCTGCTCTTAGACTGGAAACCCTGTTCCCATTAACGTTCACACAACTGACCCCCATAGGCGCTGATTGGTTTACCATCCAAAGTGGTAAAGACGAAATCAAGCGTTTTACTCAAAATAGATAATAGATAAAAAATAGATAGTGATACAAACAATGCTGATTGGTTAGTCTGCTCCAATTTTTTCAAAACAACTGTAAACAGTGAAACTTGTCAATACCATATTCACCAGGCTGTTGCTGACAATTGGTCAACAGTGTCACATGATAGGTTACTTCGAACGTGTGATAGCACCTGATAGGCTATCTCACATCTAAAATTAAACCTTTTAGTTTGTTACCTATTGTCTGAAATTACTGTTTTCTTCAATTAATTGAATTTCCCCTACTGTCAATTAAATGACATTGTTCAATTAAGTGTTTTATTAATATGGAAGTTTAAAGATAATTTTGCCAAAGCATAACAAAATAATAACTAAAAAATGCAGTCTGTCCAACAATTTGGACAGTACACAGACATCAATGTAACATAACTGTTATACATAGAATATTCAACATCAATATCCTCAAGATAACTCCTTTGTGTGTGCATGTTTGTGTGTTTGTGTGCACGCTCTGTATTCTTTTAAATGCCTTCATTTTGTATAACTATATTCCTTTATCGATTGCTCTCTCTCTCTCTCTCTCTCTCTCTCTCTCTCTCTCTCACACACAAACATGCTCTTTCTCACTATGCATATGGTACACACACAAATATATACTGTACAGTCCAAATTTCCCAGCTCCATCATACACCCTTTTACAGGACACTGCCCTGTGCACATAGGTGGCACAGAGTAATAATAGCTGGCACCACGGTAGATTCATTGACCCAACACCTGACTTAAAAACACACGAGATGGTGACAGATAGCCTTGAGAAGACATTATTGAGGAGGGTTGGCATGATGTTACCAGAGAATGTCTACCAAGTATAGCTATTACCCTGCTGTTTTCTCCTGCACCGATTGTCAGTTGAACGCGTGGTTGAACTGAATGAAGGTTGAGGGGAGAACACCGGGCTCTGCTCCACTGCTGCAGTGTAGATGGTTGCACTTGAGTGTTATGTGACACATGACGTAATAACAGTATGACGGTAGAACAGAGAGCAGTAATGTATTCAGATGAGAGAGACAATGAGACAGATATGAGTGGCAGGACCCAGACACACACTTTACTGTACATGGTCAAGTGCACACTGCAACATGTAACAGCATGTGGATAAATGCATGCAGGGCAATACATTCAGCTTGACTGCTATAGAGCAGCTAGAAGGTACCATGAGGGCCTCTACTATGAATACATTGCAATAGGCTGTTTATAGTTTACTTTATAACATTGGGGCTTACTATGATATTTACAGTATAGTCTTTATGGAACAATGAGCTGCAGCATTATTTTACTCTCCATTTAACATTATCAATTGCTTTCATCTGAGTAGGCCAACATTGCTTTCAGCTGCATGGCAAATTAACTTGGCAAATAAATAATGAAAATAAAATCTGTCAAATAAATATGAGATGTGTTGTCATCACTCTCAAAATGGAACATCTACTGTAGGTGCCCAAATGCAGTATGGATGCCTGGTTCCTATGCTGTTTCTTTATGGTTCTCTATGGGGAAAATACAAAAAAAGGATTCTCATACGTAATTGTCTCTGACACACTCGCAACGCAGTGTTTTCAAACTATAGGACCTTTTCTATTTACAGTATAATGTACAGTATGTCGCTGGGTCCATTGGTCTCTGTGATTTTCAAGTCGAAGTAGTACACTACCTAGCAAGAACATTTGTGTAGATTTGTGACTCAGAGCATGGTTTATGTTTTGCTTGTAATACAGTACTTACAATATTGAATGTTAGAGTTCCATTAGAGAGAAAAGTACAATGGTAAGTATATGTATGTACTGTATATGAACAAGCTGATGTCCAGCTTCATCAAATTGGATGTGGTTGGAACATTACTGTGAAGATTTCAAATTAGGTTACAAGAGAAATCATTAGATTTTAGTAAATTTAACATAAAAACATATTTTAGAATATATACACTATTCTCCCCTCTTTTTGTTGACTTCCTCTATTATTTTGCCTGCATTCCCCTCTTTTTGTTGACTATTCGTCTATTATTGTGCCTACATTCTGTATTTTCCTACCTCGGTATACTGTACAGTGATAGAGATAGAGAACCCAGCTGTAGACAGTAACTCGTATTGTTGTGGCTTGATGGAAACATCAAGCTTCTCCTTTGAAAAAAAAAAAACATTTTCATTCAGCCGAATGCAGCTATTGTGTTGAAGAACATGGGGGTCAGTTCAGGTTACAATTCACCAAGCTTGCTGGCTCCCTCTTGCTATCAGCAGAAATCTGTTTTCTGGAGTGGTTTAGACGGCGGTGGATCTGCAGGTTTGGACACTTAAAGGAGGAGTAAGCAATGATGGAGAAGATTGGTAATATTTGAACTCACCACTCTATTCCTTCAGTGCCATAGGGTGCCCCCTCAAAATGTCCACCCCACACACATTACCACAGCTGAGATGGTGCTAGCAGACCGTGAAGAGAAATTAACTTAATTTGACAAACAGTGTGCTTAAAATTGCTTACCTCACCTTTTAAGATAAATGTATTCTAATATGATCAGGCAAGGGTTTCAAATGTAGATTTAATTGTACACTATTTTGGTTGTTGTCTGTTTGGTTTACTGCTTAACAGGAGGGCAGTTAGGCCAAGGTTTGGATCTTGCAAATTTGTTACACTGATCCACTCTTATTTTGTTGTTTTTGTTTATACGTAGCTAAATGCCTCTTTGTGACACACAGATTTGTAGCTAATATACAGCTTATAAAAGACTGATTATAATTACGCTCGCTAACCCTTGAAAGAATGACACATTGATAAGACCTCCTGTTTGTACTTTGCAATGGTTGGCCACACCACGCTGCTTGAAATAGTAACCCTGTTTCTTGGCTATTATACAATGCTTACTGTTCCTTATTGTTTGCTAATATAATTCTGCCCCATTGTTATTAACAAATATGTTGCCAATTTTGCCAAGCTTTATAACCTTGGTTAATTTTTAGTGTTGGGCAATAGGAAGGGATATTTCCTTCTGGACACCGAAGTAAATAAGAATGTAGTATCACTGTCATCAAAACTACCGATACATATTGATTATTGATATTGATAAAAAAAATTACAATTTGAAAGAACAATTGAACTGAAATATGTATTCCTAATGTTTTTATTTAATACATTCCCACTACAATATCGTCTTTGACATCTTGCTAATGATTGGGAAACCACATTAACTTAATTTGCTGAGCTCTACACATTTAAGTATAAGCATATAAGCATAAGTACAGCAGCATCTGTCTATTACTCTTGCACAATGACCTCTGACCTTGTTGGATATCACCAGTGGTGTGACAGCCTCTGCTAGCTGCTATAGCCTCCTTCAGGTGTCGTTATTCTGAGTAGCCAAGCCTTAATGTCATTCCAACTGGAGCTGTTCACATGCTCACTCAGACACACTGGTACACTATTGTGGCACTGGTCTGTTGAATAAAGCTATGGGTCGGTGTGGTGAGAGGGGCAAGGATTGAAGTGGGGCAGGGTCTGAATCTAAGCAGTCTAGTTTTGTGGTGCCTAGTGGTACTGCACTCAGAAGGAATGGCTAGCAATATGCACCACATTCAAAAAGCCGTAATCGGTTTTACTGCTATATGCACATTATTTGAAGGTGCAACGCTTGGGTGGTTTGTAGCTTCACAGCATTCTCTGTGTTTAGGCACATATATATTATTTCAATCATTTGACATAGACATACAGTTAAATGACCGTGCCTTCTGCTATCGTGCACCTCTTGTGCACGAGCAACATGCAAATCCGATTCAAGCACAGACTTTCTGATCATGTCAAATGCTTAATATTAAAACACACCTACATTATAAACTTAGAGTTAACAAAAAACACCTGAATGTATGGCGTGCATGTACGAGGCTTGAGATTGCCAACTCCAGCGTCACAGGTTGTGATGCTCCGCACTCTTACGGATAAACTGTGCATGTGCCAAAATAACATTTTCAAGATGGCGCAGAACCTAAACGTGATTTGCGTTCCTCACTGCACCATGTAGCAAAGCCCTTTGAAAGTAACAATTCTTTGTTTTATGTTTGTATTTATACATCTGTGGGATTGACAGATCCTAGTAATCCAACAGGTTAATGAGCACCTGGACTAAATTAACCTCTAAATAACTGTAGCCTTTTATTTGCTCTGCTTGCATGACAATGACAGGGTCTGAAATCCCACAACACATTAACTACAGAGCCATTAAAGAGACAACGGATTGAGTTCAAACATCAAATAAACCATATGGAGTTTTTATATATATATTATTGTGCTTCAAATAACATGAAAACTATTTATATGACTGGAACAAGCCGTTCCCAGGCATAGGCAATTTCACAGACACTGCTGTCCTGATGTGTAGTGTGTGTGTGTGTGTGTGTGTGTGTGTGTGTGTGTGTGCGTGCGTGCGTGCGTGCGTGCGTGCGTGTGTGTGTGTTATTGCTACATGGTGTGGCATTTCCAAAATTTGTCAGATAATGGGTTACAACAAAATATGTTTACAGCATTTATTGCAGCACTGGTGAATGAAATAAGAAGCATTATCCAATAGGGCACAAAGCGTTCCCATAGCACACTTCCGTGTCACAGAAAGGTTCAAGATTGACATTTACAGCATTTTGCAGACACTTTTCAGGGATGGGCAACTTAGGTGTTGGTGAGGGTTCCTTACCACCGGGGGGGGTCCATATTTCAAATCTGCACTTTTCCAAGTTCACCATGGGCTGCAGTGGTGCAGGGGGTAGACCAGGTTGTCTGGCACGATGGTGTCAAAGTGTCCCTAAGCAAGACACCTAACCCTAACTGCTCCCTGCTGTATAGTATGTGCTGGATGGGCCTGGTATGGCTGACGCCACCATGTGTGAATGTGAGGCAGTGACATACAATGCTTTCAGTGGCCTGTGGGTTAGAAATATGCTATATAAATGCAGTCTATATACCATTTATATAAGTATGTTACTGCAAAACTGAGCTTTTTGTAAACAATGACAACATGGCCCCAACTCCTGCATTGCTATTTATTTTCTTCTTGTGTTTGTACTCACCACGCCGGAGAAGAAAGAGTTTGTACAAAGGCTTGTGGTGTTCTTCTGTGGTGTTTTTGTATATTTCAGTGGGATATGGGAATGGGAATGTTGCACCAAAGTGCTCACAATGGCCCGACCACTGCTTGGCTCTTACATTACTGTAAAGACAAGATGGTTCTTGTTTTCTTCCGTAATTCTAATTTAGAATGTATTTAGTGGAATGTTCAAATTGTTTATCTAGAACTGCACAGTTGACCTCTGTAGTATTACATATGCATATTATAGTTCAGAGATGAAAAAGAGAAACTAAAGATGAGACTATCAAGGACATCTGCTTTGAATTGGGATAGGGTCTTACTGTGTGGGTTTTTTCTTTCACTGTTCAAGTGTGCTTCCTTATTGGCACCTCCGTTTCAGTCTCTGCCTCTCTCTCTCTCCCTCTCTCTCTCTCTCTCTCTCTCTCTCTCTCTCTCGATGCATCCAGTTTAAAGCATCAATAAAAATGTTACATTTCTATGCATGCTCACGTGTCATTAATACATACAATATTTAGACCTTAAGCTAAATACATTCAAATAATCTAGTCACATGACTTTGTTTGGGTTTATATGTTGGGTTTTATCTAATTTAGACAATTATTTAAAAGTGAATTTAGAAAAGAAACATAGCATAGTTTTGCTATAATGTTGTAACATTGGGTACACTTTATCACAATGTCATTAACCGCATTTCTGTTTGGTCGGAGACAAAGCCCGTCCAGCTCCATATACCTGCCTGTCTGTTGGTTTGTCTCACACTTCCTTACTGCAGCTTGCCTCTGAAGAGCAAACAATGACTTTTTACTAACAGCTGGTTCAGCAAATAGTTTAAATCTGCCGGCGTTCTGTTGGATTCTGGCAAGAAGCTGTGGTGCTGATTCTGTGGAGAGCAGCCAGCACATCATCGGCTAGAGTAGCAAACACTAAGAATAGTGCTGATAGAGAAGATCTTCAGTTTTAAAGGTACAGTCAGCTATATGTATTGCAAGCTAAATGTAAGCTAATACACTTTTTGTCAAAGTATTTTACAGCAGGTGGCCTTACAGCAGAAGATTCCATTGCATTGCCCTATACGGTGTAACCAGACAATAGACCTCCGATTCATTTTAACACTATTAAACAGCGTTTAAACTGTTCACCTCATGGAGCTCTACCACCATTTCAAAACACTCTTGACTTCAACGTCATCTGACTAACCCACCCTGGTTGGGTCGCCAGCAGGGTGGATGTGCAAAAAGAAATTGAGCTGACAGCAATAGATGAGTGGAGCCAGGCTATAATTGTTCTCTCTTAGCACTGATAGATACTCCAGAAGTCTGGAGTAACTTCACTATTGACACCCAAATAGTTGAGAAAGAACCTGCAGGAAGGCCACTCCTACTGCCAATGTATCACACACCTGCCGTTTACTAAACGATCATGTCGGCCTGTTACTTGTTTGTACAGTACAACGGAATCCTGTTTGTGCCCATCTTGCCTCATCCAGTCCATCAAGGTGTGTAAATAGCCTGGCTCCGCCCGACTATTGCTCGCAGCTCAATTCCTCTTCGCTGAGATTATAGTCTGTAAACCCTGATTGCATTAGCATTCGCACAGCCACCCTGCTAGCAGACCAATCAAGGCAGGTTATTGAGATGACGTTGAAGTCAAGCTGGTTTCGAAATGGTGCAGACCTAGATGAGGCGATAAAAAACAGTTGTAGCAATGCCAGTTGGTTAAACGCTGTCCTAGGTTCACAATGAATCAGAGGTAGTCAGAGGTAGGTAGGTTCCCAGAGGAACTATTAACACTTCCCATGGAGTGTTGCCAGACCTTAATTCACAATGTGAATTGCTGTGGTCTTTTTTTTACGGTAAACCATATAGTTGCCTGTCATTTAAAACAGGCATGTTATAAACTGTTATCTTTAGCTATATCACTTGAGGCAGTGATGATCCCAGGGACAAAATATGTTTCTGGATGGTCCTGGTTTTATGTGTTTCTACATGCTTGGCTGTATGTTATACTGTAGTTGTAGTTAACATGGCAGCTATACATAAAGCAAATAATAAATATAATACATACATAAAAATTAATTAATGTTTTTTTTTTTGTTGTTGCTCTATAGCTCCTGTTTTCTGCTTCTACAGGCTTTAAACAGACTGTAATCCAAACATATCTGTTAAGAAGATGTGAATTCACCTGATTACAGTAGAGTCGATATAGTGTCTAAGATGCTGACAGAGCAGTTCTCAACTTTCACTTATTGTACTGGCTATTGAGAACCACTTAATGATCCAAATAGACCATTGTTCTCTAATCTTTAGCTGTGATTTAGATTTAGGGTGTGATTGTTTCCGATATCGAATAGATTATGATGAAGTATAGCCTGTTATCACAAAAACACTGCCTTTCCTTTATCTCTGTCTCTATCTTAACATACCTTATACTGTACCATATCTTAGGAATCGGTTTTACACCCGGCGCAAAGCAGGAGCGCACAAACATGCAAAGGATAAACAATACGTATTATTCGTGTGTAGATGGTCTGCTCCAGCACTTTCACAAACCTGCTGATATACAGTAATAGCCCATGGTGCAAGAACACTTAGATGTTTAAAGGGA
This sequence comes from Speoplatyrhinus poulsoni, assembly GCA_025447795.1. Taxonomy (NCBI): domain Eukaryota; kingdom Metazoa; phylum Chordata; class Actinopteri; order Percopsiformes; family Amblyopsidae; genus Speoplatyrhinus; species Speoplatyrhinus poulsoni. The sequence continues at coordinate 17,422 of JAOEGT010059295.1, forward strand.
AGGGAGATTACACTATTGTCGTATGCTACGCCCAAAACACACCTATGCATAATGAAGAGAGAAGGTGCAACTCTTTTGAACAATGCTCCTGGACAACCGACTGTTTATCTGCCGCTAAAATAGCAAGTGGATTTGGACACGCCCTAAATGCAGTTTGCGTCTTGCATTATAGAAAGTCTGCTTAACTTGTTAATATAGGGCCCTTAGTGTTTCCATTCTAAGGTCATACATGAACATCTCCAAAGTGTCCTCAACTGTCTTCAAAACCTGGCTCCAAACCATGGGCCAAAGAGCCCCCCTTCCCTTCTATATAATGATTCAGGATGAATAATGGAAACGGGATGCTCTCTAGTGACTGGGAAAAGAGAGGAGATGATTGGCAGCTCCCATTGATGTGACTTAACATCTCTTCTGAATGCATTTGAAGGAGGAAGTCAACAGAAAGGTCACCATGGTTACTAGTGGGAAGTTGAATTTGCGTTAATGAAATCTGGAATGGAGGAGATAGAGAAAGTGCAAAATAAGTTAAATTGCTCCCAGAAAGTGAAGGAGAAAGTTCTTTAAAGGACAGCAGATGCATTCATATCCCTCCTTCCTCTTTGTCTACAGTTATTCATTCTGTCTTTTATAAACTTGCTGTCAATGGCATTCAACTTCTGCTCTTGATGGCAACATGCATAAAGACACATTTTTACTTCCTTATTCCCATTGAAGTAATTTCTTGGTAAATCAAAAGAGATTCATGTTGGTCCAGGTGGCTGTTAGTAGGTCACATTTGAATCAGCATCTATTTATCTGAAACATCCTTTGATAGAGCATACAGTACATATTGCTATGTATTGTATTACAATGCAGACTAGTTAGTTATTCATCCAAATAACTTTGAACCTATTGAACTACTGTGCATTAGTAACACAGTAGATAATTTGACACCATAGTGACTTTGCTTACAGGGATAAAGTTAGACTAAACATTTTCTTTTTCATGTTCTTCATATAATGCCACATGTTATGTTCTGTACATTCCTGTCAAAAAGGTATCTATTTGTGGAATCCACATGTTTCACTATAGTCTACTGTACATACAGCTCTGTGTGATCATAGAGGTCTTGAAGTATAGCTCTGTGTGATCACTAGAAGCATACTGTAGTTTTGTGTGATCAGTGAAGGTCTCGAAGTATACAGTATGTATGTGTGGCTGGTGGAGGTCTATTCCAGCACATGCAGACCTCTAGCAGACAGCTGTGTAAATACTCAATCATCTCGCAGTGCAGACCAAGACGCCACAGTGAACCCAGGCCTTCAGAGCATGAGCTGGACACACAGAGAGTAAGATAATAACATTTATACCATTTTCTCTTCTCTCTCATTCTGACTACAGGCTCTTTAAAAGGGATTGATAAGCAAAATTAACTTATTTATATGGTAATTCGGTGTGTCAAGAGGAATGAGAATGAGCTATGTATATTCTTCATTGGTGTGGTATCTGTGTGTACTGTAATTCCCTGTGCGTGCGTGCGTGTGTGGGTGTGTGTGTGTGTGTGTGTGTGTGTGTGTGCGTGCATAAGGTTGTGAGTACTATATGTTACAGTAAGAAACACATCGAAGGCTAGTAATATCTATATTTATAGTCTAGTTGTGAAACTATGAGGTGTGTTTGAGAACAGGTTCTTCCTCCTGTGATAGTGTTACCAGTGAGAATTGTAATTGTTCTGCATAGTGTTGCTAACATGGAGAGAATGCCATACCAGAATCTGATTTATTAACAAAGTTCAATTTGTACATGGAAGGATACTGACTTGGCAATGTTTGGGGGACAGTAACATTGCAGTCAAACAAAGCACACTTCAGAAAAACTCATTATGTTTTTTGTGTTTTTTTCTTGTTTGACTGAACAATGAGAAGTGTAAAACAGGCCAGCGGATTGTTTACTGAATGGCAGTAAATTAAGCTCTGTTGGGGGAATGGCCAGTTACTTCAATATTTACTGAATGTTGAATCCACTGATCATAGAAGTTTGTCGAGTATTGTGTGACATGGTTATGGCTAATGCACTGTAATAATGGAAAATGTATACAGTAATGTAAAACAAATACATCCACGTTTATTATGATTTGTTCATTTAAATAGTGTGGTCAACCATAGCCACAGCAGTCACATTAAAGGAAGGGTTATGCCAAATACACACACACTAGACGATCCTACCAATTTACAAGATGTAAGAGACCACCACACACTTAAATGTGTTTTACGGTTTTGATCATTATGTGTGTGGAGGGCAAACAATTTTGCCAAAACAGCACAGTCCTGAATTCCAAAACCGTAAATCTCGCAAATATCCCGTGAGAAACAGCTTTCGCAACCTTTCCTACAGATCATTATAAAGATAAACTGAACATACAGTGGACAAAAATCCCAACATGGCGTGAAAATTAATATATTCCTCCACAATCTGAATAAAATACAGACGTCATCTTTTGACACATTACTTGTGCGATTAATTGTTTGTCACTTTAAATCAGCATGGGGAAATGGTGCAAATAATTGGGCTAATTATCCAGTAGTGTGTGCCCAGCAATAGTCATTCTCGAGAACACTTGGTAACTTCAAGCTCAAATCAAAACAAATTCCCTCAGAAGCGCCGCCTCACACATTGAAATGCATTGCTAAAGCGGCCATGCTGTTCTTAGCAGTGTTCGCCACTTTGTTTTTGTTCCTACTTCTACAGCCAGGGCTGTAGATGTAACGGCTTATTTTTTAGCATGCACAGAGAATGGTAAGCTAGCGAAATGCAACGCTTTATTTGGTGAATTTGACAAAAAGCTTTGACAATTACCTTACAATTAGCTTACGATTGACTATAGGCATAAAGTGCAACAGCCCACACATCAGTTGGACATTAATGGATTAGCAGTGTGAGCACACACGTGCTGCTGCTAGTTAGTCTCAACCTCTTCCGTTCATTAGCACTACGTCACATAAGCAACACTGTGCTGAACGTGTGATTCATATACCCTCTTACTGTCATTATCCATTGGCAGTTAGCATTGTCTCTCACAAGTCATTTCTGATGCAATGATAGCGCAGTGCTTTATTTACTTATTTAAAATGTTCAATTTTAAATGGAGGAGCAGGTTAAGGGGGTGTTGTTTGTTTCCATGTGAAATGTAGGCTGCACAACCCTTTGAGACTGCAACGTGATTAAGGGCTATATACTGTAAAGAAAATTTACTTGACTTGAATTTGTTTTAATCAGTAACTGTATCCTACAAATTTTAAATATTTACAATACCTGTAAAACAGCCAGACTGTTTAAGTTTTCCTCATTGCAAGTTTAACGTCCGACTTGGTCATTGAGTTATGTAGTTGGTCGTCGTGCATGTCAATCAAAATACCTTGTATGTCAAGTAGGAGGGTACTGACGCAGTTAGCCAGCGCTGTATCCCATACTTTCCGTAAGGAAAGGCTGGCTCTGCGAAACTAACTGCTAGTTGACAGACTATGAGCTCGTCTTTGCTGGGAGACTGTAGGAAGCAGAAGGAGATCCAATCTCAGCCTCTGGTGTCCTTTAGCACTACTTCACATAAGCAACTCTGCTGAACATCTGACACATACCCCTGTAAATTGGACTTTTGGGAAGAGATACTGTTGATTTCCATTGGCTGTTAGCATTGTCATTCACAAGTACATATGTATCTGTAATTTCCGGTGCAAAGCTAGTGCATTGCTTTATTTACTAATTTAAAATTAAACATTTATTTTAAGCAATAACTGTAGCCTACTCTTTTTGCATAAGACATGTAAACAGCCAGAGTCCTGTTGTTGTTTAGTTTTCAATGAATTGCTCATTGCAATTTTAACATCTGACTTGGTCATTGAGTTACGTAGTTGGTCATTGTGCATGTAAAAATACCTCACTTGTCAAGTAAGCGGGTATTGACGCAGTTATAGCCAGCACTGTGTCCCAGTCCCAGACTTTATGTAAGTAAAGGCTGGCTCTGCGAGACTAAAAGAGCACCAACCGTTGGTTGCTGGTTAGTGTTGAACCTTTTGTTTGTACTGTATGTCCTTTAACTATTATCAGCAGGAGTCTCCCATCTGACTCTGACCTAAGCCACTGCACCCTGGCCCTCATACCATCAGCTTGCAGGCCCTGCCTTTTAATGAACTGTAGCTATTGATTCTCACAGGAGACTATAGTCAAGCAGAACATCACCTGATTAGGGCTGTCAGCGCTCTAATGGAGGGAAGTGAGGTGGGCGGTATAGAGAGAGAATGGAAGTTCACAATGGAGGGAGAGTGACAGCAGTAGTATCTTAATGTGAAATACAAACACAATAGGACAACTGGACAATAGCCAGCAGTCAGTTGTTATTATTCAGCTGCTACTCCAAAAAACCGGAGATTTACAGAGTTACGGCCTAACCAATACATTTTGATACATGAAACCATAAAGCATTGTGATTTGTTACACAATACTGTTATAAACTGTTCAAGTTTGAGTCCTCTAGTCTATCTAGCCAGAGTTACACTCAAATGCTCCATCTTAGCTATATTATGTCATTGCATTAGTACCTTCTCTCTGCTAGCATGACATTCATAGAACAGTTATATGCAAGGCAGTATGTCATCCCATCTGTAGCAGCTACATTGTATATAGTGTGACAGGACAAGAAGACTCTTGGCAAGCTTTGACAGGGACACGACCTGTGTTGGTCCATAATGCACATGCCTGTGTTGGGGGCCTGGCCTCAGGGTTAGGGGCTGCTCTGAAGGGGCTCCGACCCAGAAAGAGGTTAACATATTCCAGGGCAGGATGCCAGGGGAGAGGACCAGGACATCTCCTACAACTACGTTTACGCACCTACACACACACATACACAAATGCCGGCCTACGCACTACTGCTTGCCAGAGGTGACCAGGCTTGCTGGCAGGGGAGTCCCACCATTAAGCCAACAAACTGGCTCTAACAGGCCTCTAGCCATGACCAAGGACAAAGAGCAACCTATCCCTACAGGAGAGGCCAGGATGGGAACAGCCAGCGAGGGAAGAGCAGTAATCTGTCCTAGAGGGAAGATACAGGGCTACACAGCTGCCAATGTTGTCCCATAGCTGAGAGAGCGGCTAGACTGACAGATGTGTTACAGCTCTATGGAACCGAGCCAGAGGGGAGAGATGAGAAATGTGTCTTCACTCACTTTATATCTTGGCTCAGGATTGTCATTATAAACACTAACTCTGATCACTGCCTTTTTGTTAAACTTCCCTGATGTTTCTCTGGCACCATGCCTGGAAGTTGAACGCCCATAAAGATGGCAAAGTTTTAAAATTCTCAAGAAACAAATAAGCAAAAACAAAAATATGATTTCTTTGCTTTTAGAGAGGGTTGGAGGTCTTTTCTATTGTATGATCTTGTGAAGGTCCGCTGACACATCGCTGTTTTTGCTTCCATTCTTTTTTCACTCAACAGTCATTTGGCAAACTCTTATCTGTAAGTATCAAGGAGCAGTTTGGGCATTTTGCTCCTCACCTTCCTATAGACTGGGCTTGTTAGAGAATACAAACCCAGGACCTTTCAGTAGGGAGACATCCACCCTAACCACTAGCCTGTCCTCCTGTACAGTATGCTTCACCGCTTCAGTTCACCACTTAGAACACACACACACACCACTCATCACTGTAATGACAGTTATGCCTGGAAACGAATGAGAATTTGCTGCAATAGAACTGCCTCTTGCATAATTGTTATAATTATTAAATCCACTCTGATTGGATTAATGGAAGAACAAATTATTATAATCCTCTTCATTCACACTGTAATGTCTCGCTCTGCTCAGCTCAGCAAACATACACCCCCTGATTGTGTTATAGTGCCCCCAGAGCTTCAGAACATGCTTGTGAGCCTATGAGTGTCGTAGGGGGAGGGGTAGAGATGAGTACCACTGCACTCAGCGCTGGAGTGCTCGCTGTACATTAACATATTTGCAATGCTCCTTTCAACCACAATACTGGACACAAATCAAGGAGTGGCTTATTTGTCCATGACTCTGTTTGCCTATTCAGATGTAGCATTGTAATATATTATAATTATTTCCATGTGGAAGGTTGCAGAAGAATACGTCAAATGTCTCTTCCGCCATACCTAAAACCTCATCATAAATATTTATGAGCACATTTGAATAATGTGATTTTGCAATGACAAAGTGCTATTCAGAGCGCCGTGAAAATACGTTTTTAGTTTTAAAAAGGTAGTGAACGTCACTCAAGGGAAGAGAAACCTTTGGCTGAATTGCCTAGGGGTCATGGCATGTATAGATATACTGCATAAATAAGATTGTAGACCTACATTCATTATAGCGTGTGTGTATGTATGTGTGTGTGTACTGCAATGTAATCACAAGACAACAGAATTGAAGGTAAAAACCTTTAACTAAAATTAAAAATGTTCCTTTCAATAATGTTTCAGGTACAGTATGGCAAGTAATTTGCATCATTTGCATATTTGCATTGGCAGTAGTGAGCTGACAGTGTCTCCTAGAGACAAGACTTTGTCAAGAGTCACACTGTGGCGTGGTTGTCCTGCCGCACACGCAACACGCGGTTCACATCTGTCTTCAGGGTTAGAGAGAAGGGGATGTGGCAGTAAAAAGACAGCAGAGATAGCTACTGGGATCGAAGAGGGAAAAGGGATTAGCTGATTGTCTGCCTCTGGAAGAGAACAAGACAAATGCTGTGGTGGGGGTGGGAAGTTGATGATGGTGTCTGCAACGGAAACTTGTGAGACAGACACTATGTAAAGGGTTTGTGTGGCTTTCTCACACCACACATGTAAATATAGTTCTGTGAACAGAGCCATGAATATGTACATGTACAAGGACAAATAAATTCCGACAACTTTCTGCTTGTGTGCTCATATATTTCTATAAGGGATCTAGTTTGTCCTTTTCTGCTTGCGGATGTGTAGGTAGGGAATCACATAATTTCTGCTAAGCACAGTTCTTCCACCTTTGCCAAGCACCATGGGAAATGAAAGTGCAGTGTCTATGTTGGGAGTCACCAGGTAACTGAAGTCAGTCGACCATGTAATGTAGCATAGTTCATTTTGTGTGTGTGTCTGTGTGTGGTCCCTGTTACGAGAGATGTTTGGTTTAATGTATACTACTACAGTATATTCTGTAGAATACTGTTAAGCTGCTGACCATCAGAGAGGAAGTGTGGAAATAGAAGATGCCCCTTTATCTCAGAATAATTTGCTCATGAAGATACATTTTGTCCATGGAAGGTAATTCAAGCCACACTTCAGTTTGGTTTCAATTTGAAGGTTTTTATTATTTGTCACTATATTTGTATACAGTACACTGGGGACATAGTGTGCATCAGAAGTGCATTGTTTTATCTGCCTGCATATCTTAATACAAAAAGTGGAAACTCAAGTAAACTCAAATACAAAAATGAAAATGCAAAAAAAATATATATTAATAATATAATAATGCAAAATATAAAAAAAGTGGTGACGTGTTATGCCTGTCAGTGTAGTATTGCTTGCGTTGAGATATCCATACGCTACAGTAGATGCAGCAGACATCCTGTAGCATTTATTTAACAACAGGCTGTTAGAAATCAAAGCTAAATTGCAAGATCAACGCTTGTTTTAAAACTTCTAATCTAAAATACATTCACTGAGAATAGTACATAATAGAAGAACATCATAAAATAATGCATGTAAAAAAGTTGAATCCTTGCTTTCTCTTTTTGTGACTACACACAGTTTAAATAAATAAAGCAGTGAACAAGCAACAACACACACACACACACACATTATAGAACAGCAGCAGTGGAACAGATGAGATAGAAGTGGAATTTAATATGGGACAGGTGTTTGGAGTGTGTGCACAAATGAATACTAATGACGTGGCTTAGGCCTGATTAAAGGAAGCAGGAGGAGAGGAATGGTTAGAGGAGTTTGAGTGAACTATTCCCAGGCAGAAAAAGCAAACCTTTTATCACTGTGACTCAAAAATCTTTGTAGTTTTCACTGTCTCTCTGGACACCATTAGTGGAGGTGTATATGGAGAAACGCTTGTGTATCGTAGATGTTTTTAGTGTTGTAATTTATGATTGACCTTTGTCTGACTTTAGGTGTAAATTGCTTTAATTCTTTGTGTGCCAAGTCTATTTCCCACCTGCACTATTATGTGCTGGACAGAGAAACGTGTCAATAATGTATGGCTAAAGTGTGCATTGTCTATAAAGGCGTGATTATACAGTTGCATACTTTAGGGCTCTTGTGGATTACACATATTTAAAGCATTTACACTTCAATTAAACCCCGAGACGTCATCAGATATTCACACTTACAGTAAGACACTTTGATGGGGATTTCTTCTGCATATTATTGACTTCAGCATATTTCCATTGCATATAGTTTTCACCGGCAGGATGAACTGTAATGAGATAAGTCATATACGTGTCTCATGAACCATTAGTGTGTAAATGCAGGTATAGAGTCATGCATTTAAAAAGGCTTCAGGTTATTGTCGTTCATCAAAAGAGAGACTATCAGCAGTCAGGCCACAGAAAATACAATTTCTCTTTTACGATACGTGTTATCTTCAACCAGGCTTTCACCTTGGAAGACTGACGTCTTTTTAAGTGTGAGTGCTTCTCTAACTTGCCTTAATAAAGGGACCTCTCCTGAATATAAATGATCAACTTTGGTTTCTTTAACACTACGTCATGAGTAGGCTTGAATAGTGATTTAGACATTTGTATTTAGGCATTTTTACACATTACTCAAATTAAGTGAAATATTTTAATACTTTTTAAAGCTACGAATAATAAGCTAATAACATTTTATATATTCTATATTACACAGAGTGAATAATTAATTGTAACATTGATCTACGCCTGGGAACAGTGCCCTTCCCTCCTGTTCATCCTTGCCGATGTACAGTATCTACAAACCACCGTCCTGCAGCCAGACACAAACCCAACACACTCTAGCCACAATGGACTAATCACTAATGTACACCTGTGGAGAAGGGTTATACTGTAGGTTCCCTGTTTGTTCATGTCGGCTGAGAGCCAATGTTCAGTTGTGTAGTCTGTCAGTTGTGTATGTTTTCCATTCTTGTCTGCACCTGCACTCACCACTCAACCATGTTATGTTAATAAGTAGGCTAATAGGGCACTATGGTGTTTATGGCATATACAAGGTATTACTAATTTAGTAAATAAATGTGCTATAAATTCCTATTTTTTATTTGTAAATCACTAAAACTATTGTACTAAACTATTGTAGATAAGTAATAATAGTTAGTAGAAGTAATAAGTAATAAATAAGAAATTAGATATTTTGAAACAATTGTATTGGTTAACATTGTGATTGTAATACTACAATCACAAAGTACAGCTATAAAGTGTTAGCATAATATACGTCAACTACCAGCCTTATGTTTCATCAACACGAGAAGAGTTTGTGAAACCCTGTCAGTCCCATCCATGTAGCTTTTATACCACTGTGTGATGTTAAACCTCTGTTGATGGTCAGCAGAATCAGCAACCCGGATTACAGATATTATAATTGAAGACCTGAAATAATGATTCACCTTGAAAACACCCAACCCATATCCCAGCTACAGACACATTAGACAGTGTAAAACTGAATGTATACATGATATACTGTACAGTACATTCACATACAGTATATTAAAAACACACAATGAATAGTAATTACTGTTTGTGTGTTTGATATGTGATATATCCTACCTGTAGGCTGTCTAATGGACGTTTCTCCAGAAGCGATTTAGCCACGGCCATGGGCGGGTCTGTCGGACAGCTGACCCACATGGCTCTGTGCCAGGGGGGCAGGGTCTGACTCTAGGCTTGAAGCAGCCGTGATATGTGGCAACGGGTAGTTCTGCAGCCTATAGGACCAACTGCAATACACACCCCATTCATAAATAATTATGTTTAACTGCTCCGCCAAATTTTTCCAGGTGCCTCACTTGGTTCATATGGTGCTTAATAATATACTTTTGGTGCTTATGTACATATATTCTGTCTAACAATGTCAATAAAGCCAGTTTGGACGATTGTTTGTCATGACGGAATAATCATGCGACATAGTCCAATGTTCGTGCCTGCTGCTGCACGTGCATTTCTCTTGCACGAGCAACAAGCGGTGCATTAGCAAGTACAACATCGATCATACAGTACTTTTAGTGTAGATGCTGAATATTAAACAAAACATGTCTATGATTATAATAGTACAGTCTAAACCAAAAAAATACAATATTTTATTTTATGTTGTATTACGATGCACATGCACAAGGCTTGAGGTCGGGAACTCCAGTGTCGCAGGTGGCAACGTAATATTCTGTTTGTACAGTACTGCGCATGTGTCAAAAGAGCCACTTTGCCAATATGGCGACACCCTTAATTAGAATATCGCTTCACTGCGACAATGAGCAAATAGATCGAGATCGAGCCGCCATTTTCTTTACTGTGTCTATCAAATATTAAGTCCATTCTCTGAGCTGACCATAACATAAGAGAAGACTTTGATAACATCCATCCAACATTGTAGTTCCTATCTAGAAAAACGGGGTTACTAGTGATATGATTTTAGGTTAAGTTTAAGTTTAAGTTTATCCTAAAGACAATCGTCTCATTCATTTAAGATTGTTTCATTCTCAATTAATGATAAATATCATTGCAAAGCCTAGCAGAATTAAGGTGAAGTGAAAAATATTCAGGTAGCAAACAGATGGGGGTTCAGGTGAATGGAATTATGTCCGGTAAGATTAGGTCATCTACGGGATCCCCTCAGGGCTGGGTGCTTTCACCACTTTTATTTGTTTTATATACAAATGAATGCCAGAGTAATCATGCTACCAGATTTATGCTGAAATATACCGATGACTCTGTAATAGTGAGTCTCCTGCAGGCTGGGGAGCTTGACCATGGTCCCGTCCTCCAGGAGTTTGTCAATTGGTCTGACAAGAGTTTCCTCCACATCAATGTGGCTAAAACCAAAGAAATGTTTATCGATTTTTGGAGTCTTTGGAAGCAGTGCAACAGTATAACTATTCGGGCACTATCATTGATGACAAGCTAAACTTTGATTCAAATATGGATGCAATCTGCAAGAGGGCAAAGCAAATACTTTTTTCTACGCAAGCTGCAATGTTTTAAGGTAAACAAGCTGATTTAAAGCTGATCCCAAGGCATGGCAGCTGCCAAGCCTTGCCATACCCAATTGACGCCTATACATTCAAACTACTCTTAAAATTACAATTTCTTCAAAAAATCACTGAAGTACCCACCTCTGGCAACAAGCTACGACATTCTTTCGGTTTTGATGGGCAACTTTTACAAATGTAAAACAATACAGTATACAGTAGTAATAGTACCTTATAACAAATGTGTTTGGCTGTCCCATGATTTTGCATCCAAATCCATAGCATAATTTAGTTTTTCCGCATGGCTTCAGGAAATTTCAAGATCTGTAGACTACATCCAGTCTGTCTAGATAGGTCTGTCTGTCATCCAGTCTGTCTGTCTAGGATATAGCTGTCTGTTGTCTACATGTCCCATAAAAAAAACATAATTTTGACATTTTCACAACAAATATATGTTTAAAATTAACTGATTTGATGGAGACACAGAGATTCCAGTTGAAGTGATTCTTTATGCGACAGTGCGGAGCATAGAAACATCATCGCCTTCTGATTAGTCAGATTGCCTGTCAATCACATTCTGGCGAAAGAGCCATTCCTACTGCTCCTTAACAAAAATGTCTTACTGTTTTTCACATGCTGCATAGTAAATTAAATACCATACAGTAAATAGTTTTCATCTTAGACTTGAGTCATCAGTGCCTGCCAGATGTTCTAGTAGCTTCATAATTACAACTAAACTTAATTATTTTGATTTGTGGCCATATGTAATTATGTTATCCAAATAAAATAACTTTTAATTATTTATTATACCTCAATTACTTCAGGCTCCCATAGGCAAGTGTATAATGTGTTGTAAATCCAGGGATTCAAGTGGAAAAAGTTATTCTCATGTCAACCTGTTTCCCCCCCAAATTGACAAGCGTAGCTGTTAGAATTCCTGGAAACAGATTTGTTAAATACAATATTTATTTGATCTTAATCAATCAAAGGCAGTTTAATCCAAAGGAAAATTTGACAAAGGGTGTACATGTTGACTTTATTGACCGAGCCCCTTTCACCTTACTTTAACTAGGTTGGACAAAACAGCATACAGTAGTAGGCTTTTACAGGACAACGGATAGTTGACAGACTTGTTATTGGAGGACAAGTGAAAAGGAGTGGGGTTCGGAATCGGTCAAGTACATTAAAGTGGAGATGCCCTATACTGTATATGATTAATGCACTGTAGGTTTTCTGATCAGATTTAAATTAAACACATCATTCTACTGATAATGATGAATGGTAAATGGATTGCTTTTATATAGCGCTTTCATCCAAAGCGCTTTACAGTATTTTGCCTCACATTCACCCATTCACACACACATTCATACACCATTGGTGATGGCTGCCATGCAAGGTGCGACCAACCACTGGGAGCAGTTGGGGGGTTGCTCAAGGATGCTTACGGGTAGGTAAACACCGGCTATGACCTTCCGGCTGGGAGTTAAACACCCAGACCACTCGACCGTCCTGTCCCCTTAAGAGAGAAACAGATAAAAAAGAGAAACTGTATGCATGATTGTAATTAACCTTAAATATCCATTCAAAATGGTTTTTCTTTATTATCGTTACTATTTACAGACAGTATTTTTCAATGCTACTAAACATAGGATTAGCAGGTACATGCATGTACAGTAGGTATCAGTGGCCTACAATCTCAGCTCACCATTTAAGGAAAACAATTAATGCTAGTTGCATTAAAAAACATAAAGAACCAATCAAATAAAAATAGGGCCCAAATGTCTTCAATAGCGATGGACAAGGAGCACTGAGAAACAAAAGTAGGTGGAGCAGGAAATTAGTTGAGAGGTTTGACCAGGTGGTGGGATCACTATGGCAACTACTTAATGTGTGTCATTTGGGTTTTATCCATGATATGCCATGAAAAATAAAACGTAGTTAGGTTAATTTTTAAATACATCTTTGACTGTAAAATGTGATGGCACTGTTTTATGGTGGTGCAAATTCTTTCACAGCCACCATTCAACATCAAAACATAGCCCGTCTAGTACAGCCAACATCTGTGGAGGCATTCAGCACAGCATTTATTTCATCCTACTGGGCAAAACAGCTCAGTTTTCACAGTCGATGATAGCCTAGGGTCCATTAAACGAATAATCACATACTGGCCTCTCTCCATCTCTACTTCAAATGTATCAGCCCATAAAGAATGCATGGGCGCAATCTGTTTTTGACTAATACAAAAACCTCAAAAATGCCTTGGGCATGTGCAAATTTGGAGAAATCTGTCATGACTACTGAGAACATTATTCCATTGTTGAATTCCTGTCACTTTCAAATACCATATACTGTAGCTGTGTGCATCACTAATATGGTATTCCTACAAACGTTCCAAACTGGCATGTCCATTGACGTTTAACCTGAGTCTCAAGGGCCTTGCAGACAGGATGTGACATGCACTGCGCTCGCCGAGATGGGCGCAGATTTCTTCAGACCAGAGGGGCAGGGTCTGACTCTAGGCTTGAAGCAGCCGTGACGTGTGGCGACGGGTGGTACTGCAGCCTATAGGACCAACTGCAATACACACCACATTCATAAATTAATTATCTGTTTAACTGCTTGCAAAATTTTTGGCAGGTTCCACACTTGGTTCATATGGTAAACATATTACTGGTTTAACTAAGAGATCTGCTGAAAATGCTTGCACCTGCACTTTGATCAGCGTGGCGCAAAACTGCCGTAGCGCGGAGCAAGCAATAGGAATGAATGGGTTTCAGAGCGCAGCGGTGCTGCTGCCGCATCCTGTCTGACAGGGCCTTTATTATCTTCTCATTTCTATATGTTAAACCCTCCACTTTATTAATTATGTCTAATTATCGTGGAGTCAGAAAGGTTAAACATGATTGGTCTATGTCAGGTTTGTTAACAGGGGTAACATCAGCTCAGTTGTCTAGAGTGGAACCCTCTGAAGAGACTCCTGACCCATTAGTGACCCTTGCCATTAAAGGTCTGGAGGAAGAATTTCTCTATAAATGCAAATAGAAAGACAGTCTTTTATGTGCTGACCCAATCCTCTACAAAATGTAAACCAACTTAGCTTTTGTCTAAAAGTTAATGGGGTGAATTGTATCTACTACTGAAGTTTTCTCAATAAACTTTTAGCACTTAGAGGAGTAGAGTGAGATGGTCATCACTTTTGAAGTAGAGATATGGCTAATGATCTGCTATTGTAAATGTGCCACTATATATAATGCAGTGTGTCATTTATTGATTGTGGTTGTAACATACAATAAATTGACATTTCCAGTTAATCTTCATGTGTGAAATAGAGTTTCTTAGTACAAATCTGGCTTGCTGACAACCACATAGCTGATACACAGTGGAGAGAGGATATGTATGACTGTAATATATTTAGATGGACAGAGCAGAGTGCCAGGCAGTCTAATAGTGCTGTCTATTTCTGATGGACTATGGGGTATCTTGAATATCAAATGTGAAATGAATGCATTGCATGCCACATTTTTCTGTGCCCGTGGTTAATAAAACATGGAACTTTTTCAATCCTAGATTAAAATCTATGAGATTCACCAATTTTCTCATCCTGGCAGTTATTGTGCAGGTTATAAATATGTATTTTGCCTAAGGGATATCATAGATCTTACTGTACATATAAAGATATATTTTCTTATCTTAAACATGCTTACATCTTTCACTATCTACAGGTGTCAACAGAAAATGAGTTGTGATCAATTATAAACCCACAGCAGCACATGAACAGATCACAATGACGTTGTCATTGAGTGCTGCCCAAAATCAAAGCCTATAGCAATGTTAAAAAGTGTCATATTTTGAATGATGTATCACCTATTTCATTGACATGGTAGGATATCCCACGATCATAGGTGTTATTTATGCTGGGGACACATTGAATTGGTGTTGATATAAACCATATGGATGAATTATGCTATGTGGGTGTTTTATGCTTAGTATGTTCATAGTCAACTCTAGTAGTCGACTAGGCTATGCCCTTTTGATGCACCCTTATGCAAATATTATCTTACCATTATTATGTATTGTGACCTAATATCGATCGATCACCCCATTATGTTGAAGACTGTTGAAACAAACTGCCCCTTTTTTCCCGGAGCCGTCATGTCTGCCCATTTCAACACAAAGTGACTCCCTTGCCCACAATACATCTCTGAGAAGTCCACATAATGCATATTTTGAAGGAGCAGCGGTGAACTGTAGCAATGTGTTATTGTTGGCAAGAAGGTGCATAGTAGAGTTACTAATTATATTCAGGTGTAATTACAGTATCGACTATATAAAACATACCCTACCAACATTGGTTATTATTTATGTACTGTCACCTGCTGTTGAAGTTTGAATTTGAATGTGAGCAAGCAGCTGGCTTCTGTTCCTGATACACCCACATAATGTAATCCGGTGTTTGGAAGTTTTAGTCTATCCCATCAGAAAAGACAATTACAGTTGTTATTGTTTGTTTGAGTGGGAGGACCAGGTTATTCGGTCCTTGAGGTTTAAATTAAGTCATTACTCTCCCTGTTTCTCTTCAGCAGAAAACAGCAGGTGTGTGTTAACCTTGCTAGCATTAGCGATGATCAAGTTCTTTAGCTCACCAGCTGGACGTTGTCACAAAATGTCAGGCTGCAGTATTTACTGAATGGTTTTATTTTGTAAAAACCTTCAATCTCAAACACAGAAATGTACACATTTAGAAGTCCATTTTTTCCTGGTCTGCTGCTGTAACATCTGTGACAGTGCAAACAACACCATACACGTACCATTCTCAGTTCAACAAATCAACAACACTTGATGTAGTGGTGTGATTTATCACAGTGGGATGTTTTCTGAAACTCTAATTTCACGGTTCTCTGTCTTTGTGGCCATGTGTGTAAATATGTACTGATCTTTGCTATGTGACTGAACTGAAGTTAAATTGGCAACTATTACACATGACTATAAATAATGTGAAACTGACAAAACATTAATGGAAGTTTCAAATGCTGCATAATAACATTAGCTGTTCCAAGCAGCAACAGTGATTGTGCATGATATACATCTAATGTGTTAATTGTGTAATCTAAAAACATAAATACAAAAATATTATAGCAGCTATAGGCTATATACAGTACTGTATGTGTATGTGTGTGTGTGTGTA
>JAOEGT010059296.1:0-17943 GCA_025447795.1 Speoplatyrhinus poulsoni
TGTGAGTGTCTGCAGACTGCATTAGCGTGGCCTACAGGTGAGTGTCTGCAGCTTGCATTAGTGTGGCCTACAGGTGAGTGTCTGCAGCCTGCATTAGGGTGGCCTACAGGTGACTGTCTGCAGGCTGCATTAGGGTGGCCTACAGGTGAGTGTCTGCAGCCTGCATTAGTGTGGCCTACATGTGAGTGTCTGCAGACTGCATTAGCGTGGCCTACAGGTGAGTGTCTGCAGCTTGCATTAGTGTGGCCTACAGGTGACTGTCTGCAGCCTGCATTAGGATGGCCTACAGGTGACTGTCTGCAGGCTGCATTAGGGTGGCCTACAGGTGACTGTCTGCAGACTGCATTAGCGTTGCCTACAAGTGACTGTCTGCAGACTGCATTAGGTTGACCTACAGGTGACTGTCTGCACGCTGCATTAAGATGCTAGATGCCAGAGCATGAGCATGTCCCCTCATTTCTTCGGGACAGACAAGAATAGAAAGAATACATTACGAGCACTCAAGTCAGATAAATGCTTGTATGTGTGTGTGTTTGTGTGTGGGCTACCAGAGACTTGTCAGTGATTACCTTAGGTGTGCAAAATCAAGCTGGCTGCATTGTCAGGGCACTCTACTTAATACACCGTTGGAATTGATTTTCTCCAGTATTCCTGCACGGATTATTTTTTTAATTCTGAATCCAGAGCACTGGCAATAGGTTTTCTCTGTCCTTTCAAGTCACATTAGGTTTATTAGTGTAGACCTTGATTACGCTCACATTCTCAAAAGGATTTCAAAGCCATCTTTTTACAATGGAACATAGACAACGCCTTCTTTTAAACCCTCAAAGAAACCTCAAAGAAGTATATTTCTCCAAACGTCTCCACTGTGAATGCTTTTGCATTTGTGAATGCTTTTGCATAATTGTCTAAGGGTGCCCAGCGTGCTCTTCAGAACGCACAAGAAGATAACGCAAGTCTGTTGACGTTTCTACAGTTATTCTACGTTTCTACATGGAGGGATTTTCACAGGCGGGTGAAGCCAGGCCATAGATGATTCATTTAACAACAGATATCCCAATCCCCCCAATCCCCCACCAACACTTGACTATTAACTCCAAATGATAATACATCTGAAAAATCATGTTTTTGCTGAACATATTAAAAGTACGTTCGGATTCTTTCAACTGCCTGACTGTGACACACCACACAACCGAACACAACATAGGCCTGCAACATGCATCAAAACAATGCACAGCGTGGAATGTATGTATTGTACATTAAGTCGGGACCATTAAACCACCGCATGCCCATGTAGATGGAGATATAATAAATCATCATAGTTTTGCATTACATAACATGATTTGTTATGGGTCTGTTAAAAAGCAAGTGCAGTTAAAGATGTAGTCAGCGATTGTGGAGTAGTAGTTAGATAATACACTTTTTCAAATTCAGGTAATATCTACTCACTATGTCTATTAGCATCGTAATGCATTGAATGGAGAGGTGTTTTTGTTTTGATCAAGTTCAAATATCAACAATTCTCCATATTTGACTGCACCTTGATTTTCTCACACTCGCAAAGCAATGTGCTGTAAGGGCCATAATATGTAGGTTCAAATCCTGCTGCACAATTATGCAGTATCCCTCTTGTTGAAATCCGATGCTTTTATAGCAAAACATTGTTTTCCTTTTGTATTCACAAGGCAGTGAAGCGAAGGCAATCATATTAGGCAGGTAGCCTGGTGTAACCAGACCATATTCACTTTATGAATATGGCCTGACCATATTCATAAATATCCATTGGTAAGTTTTCGCAGTTCCTCCTACTTGGCATAGACCTCTGGTTAATATTTTGCAACTATTGGACAGCCTTTAACCAATCAGCATTGCTACAATTGTTTTGATCACTTCATCTAGCTCTACCACCATTTAGAAACATGCTTGACTTCAACGTCACCTCACTAACCCACCCTGATTGGACCGCCAGCAATGCTAACGCGAACAGGATTTCCACACTATAATCTCAGGAACAAGAAATTGATCTGAGAGC
The DNA here is from genome assembly GCA_025447795.1 of Speoplatyrhinus poulsoni. NCBI lineage: Eukaryota > Metazoa > Chordata > Actinopteri > Percopsiformes > Amblyopsidae > Speoplatyrhinus > Speoplatyrhinus poulsoni. Next base: position 2,033 of record JAOEGT010059296.1, read on the forward strand.
AATAGTTGGGCACAGCCAGGTTAATAGGCAGGCTGAAGGCTGATCAATTATTTACCAAACATTTCTCCATATTCTTGGCACTTCTTCACTTGTATTAATGGTAAGATCACACCGCGTGTTTTGCATCGTGCATGTCAACGTACTGTATGTTCGTGTTTACAATGCTAATTGTGCACTATGTAACTATGCACTATATATTGTCAGTGTGTGAGATATCTCTCAACCTGCAGTCATGCATGCAAACTGGTGACTTGTTTCGATCTTGACACATTAGAATCTAATGCGATTAGCTCGTCACCAGGGAAACCTATACATGCGCACGCTCACATTATGGATCCACGAGATAGATGCGGATCCTTAAGAGGTGCAGCCGAATGAACTCACTTTAAGAGCTGAGAACAGATTGAGCTGTTGAGAGGGAGACAGGGAGACAGACAGACAGACAGACGAATTGGGAGACAGGGTGTTTTGTGGCTCTGACACCGCGGAGACAGGGGAAATAGAGAGGAGGAGAGAGGGACAGGTTGAATGTCACAGGAGGGACGCCCGCCCGTTTGGCTAATCAGCACCCATTTCCATCACTGTTAGTGACGGCTGAACACCGTAGCTGCCCATCACATCTGTTCATCCACCAGAGGACACCCACGCAATGGGGGAGGGGTGGGGGAGAGAGAGAGAGAGAGGATTTATATAAATAGATACAGGAAAAAAGGATTTACAAACTCGGGCTTGTGTGTGTGTGTGTGTGTGTGTGTGTGTGTGTGTGTGTGTTTGAGTCAGGCATCGTCTCATTTTTCAACCACGAGCCTTGTCCCTTCAGCGTGTGAGGTGTATTTGTATAGCCCTTTACGCGGCCCACGGTGTCCGTCTCGGAGCGCTTCAAACGCACTCCACACTTTCCAAAGTTACGGACTTGGAAAAACAAGCAGGTGAGTGGGCGCGTCTGAGTAATTAGACGCTAAGCGGCCATCACTCAACACGAGAATATCCTCTAGTCTCTACCCTCGCTGACAAACAAAAACCCGCGTCGCTTGCAGCGCGAATATCCTTCGTCTTGCCGAAATGCGCCGCTTATACATAAGGAAGCTCGTATTCATTGCATTTTAAGGGCTGTACATCGAGGCATGTTTGACAGACCATGTACGCTAACACATGTATACAGTATAAGCACCTGTTTGTGCCCACGCAGAGTTCCACATGTCGATAGAGAATAGCGACAAACGACCCCCGAACCGCACCTGACATGCCCACACAGGAGTCAGATGTGCACAGTAGGGCTACTACAGTGTGCAAGAGTGTGTGTGTGTGCATGCACTTACTAAGACGGGTATTTATTTTATATACACGCGTACACACACACACACACACACACAAAAACTAGGGTTCTGTCCAGACCAGGTATTTTATGTGAACAGCTGTTGTTGTTGTTCTGGCTATTCTGTGCTGAGAAAGAAGCTCTCTTTCAACTGTCGATCCATCTTATGTTTTTTATCTCCTGTTCTGCTCCTTTCATTCAGTTCGGCTGTCTCAATCTTCCTCATCTGTACTTCTTGATTTATTTCATGTTTTTTTGCTGCTACTATTTATAATCTCCCTCTGTAGCCTATTATTTCTGTCTTCTTCCTGGTATCCACTCCACATCCCAGCCTTCTTTTTTTCTTCTTTTCTTCAATGGGCTGAAAGTCATCCTCCCTTCCATACGCTTGCATGAATTCCTGCATGTGATGCAGCTGCTTCTCTAATCCACTTTAATACCATCACCCATGTCTGGGTGATATATAGCCTAGTCTACACTGTGCACACGGGTAGTATATAATGGCAAGTCATCAGGCCATTCAGTTTAACTTTATTTACAACACACACTGCAGGATGCACTTTTGTCCACAACAATCGCCCACCCCAAAGCCCCTTACCCCCGAACAACACACTTTACACGATTGTAAAAAAAAAAAAATAAATAAAGATATAAAAGTGATCAGTCTCTGCCTATGGCCATGTCTTGCTGTGAGCAGAGGAGCGTCAGATCTCAGGACGGGGCTTCGTGATGACCTGACAGTCCCATCAGAGAATCGATTAAAAACGTCACATCAAGGGCTCACACTTCCATTCAGAAGGACTCCACGTGATGCAAGGCCTCCACGTCAACACACATGATAATTGTAATGATGGACTCGGGTGACCCCTTTTCTTTTGAAGGTGACCAGCTTGGAATTGCGATTCATACATGCATTAGTATGCAAATGCAGATGTGGGTGACTGAAACATCCACGAGCCCATATAATACAGCGTCGGGTCGCCTCGGGACGACAGAAGTCGCTCTGACGCTGATCCAAGATCAGTTAATCTGGCCTCAAATGTTTAGCTGCTGAAGAAATGCCTTCATGCCACGTAACAGAACAAAGATAGATATTGGTCGACTAAACCTACTCCTGTGGTCAGAGCCTGTTGACCCAAAAACAATGTGTACACTGTACATCACAATTCCAGAAAGAAACGCACACTTTGCTCTACTAACAAGACCGTATGAAGTACGGGTACAATGAATGAGAGACAGAACTGCTCAAGGAGGACGCAGGCCTGCTGATAGAGTCCATGTTGGCATGTGGATTAGAAAAGCTACAATCATTCTGTTGCCTGCATATTGCACAGTCCAGCGCGTCCTCCTCGGATGTATTTGATGTTTTCACGCTCGTCTGCCGGTTGACATAGCAACCCCTCCCAGGTGTTTGCAAAGCGCGGCGGGCCTGAGTCGCCGCGGCCCTCATTTCCTCGTTTCATTTCCTGGTGCTCATCCATTACACCCTCCACACCCCCCCCCCCTTCCCATCAGCAGCTGAGGATCTTGATGAAGGCTCGGCGGAACTCCACGTTGAAGGTGGTGTAGATGACGGGGTTGAGGGCGCTGTTGACGTAGCCCAGCCAGGTGAAGGTGCTGTAGAGGGCCGGGGGGATGTAGCACGTCCTGCAGTGTGTGTTCAGGATGTGGGTCACGAAGAACGGCAGCCAGCAGATTAGAAACACCCCTGGGCGCTCAGAGAGAGAGAGCGAGAGAGAGAGAGAGAGAGTAAATTGTTTGTGGAAGTGAATATGTTCGATAAAAGACCAGGATAGCTGAGAATAAGTAAACATGGCAAGTGGAAATATAGATAATGTGGGTTAGGAAATTAATGCCAGTTGAAGGTGTGAAGACTGTGGGTAGAGAATAGAAAAGTTGCTCTTGGTTTCCTAAGCTACAGTGATTGATGTGGAAGGCCTAAGCCTGTGACTGACCTAAAGGTTACCTGTAAGGGTTCACTAACCGCTCTAATGGGCCTCATGTTTATAATGAACACAACCGCCAACTAAGCAGCACATTTGTGACACACACACCGAGTTAACTTGGGTCAGGGTCCCCCATTCCAGACCGCTGGCCAGAATGGGACTGCCAGCTTGGATTGTGTGCAGTTCATGGGCCATCGTTTTCCCTCTAATTAGGCAGACACCCCTAATTAGCATTGTTGTCATTCTGTGAGGCGTGGGCGTGGCCAGAGATGGCTGGATCAAACCGACGGCGACGCTGCCGATAATTGGAGCATGTGTGGGGGGGGTACGCATTTGACCTGAGATTACAGTACGCTGAGATTACAATACGCTGGGGAAGCTAGGGACATGTCACCACCGTCTTTTGAAAGCCGTTAGCCCTTGAGCAGTGTTTTCAGGTGTCTCCCCGCTCCAACACACCTGATTCACATGAATGGGTTGTTATCGGTCTCTGCAGAAGCCCTGATAATGACCCATTCATTTGAGTAATGTCATAGTCAGTCATGTTTTGGATAATAATAACACCTGATCTTTAGCCAGCAGATATTCCTCTACGTACCCCCACCTTCATGGTTGCTGTTGCTACACCTGTCAAGCGATTGTGCTTGCTGCTATCAATATGGTGTTTTCACTGATATCTGTGAGAGATATTCCATATGGAAATCTCTTCAAATGTAAACCCATGGGCCTTGAGTCTGACGCTAGGGCGTCAGGGATGTGAAGAATAGTGAGGTTAACTTTACTGCAGAATTTTAGTTGGCTATACTGTTGCACAAAGGAAATGTAAATGAGCAAATATCTAGAAAATGTTTGTTCTGAAATATAGAGAAGTAGACTATAATATGCTTTTGAGAGCTAGAAAATATAATTATTGAGGGAAAAGCTCAGCGAACCATCAGGCACCCTACGTCTGGACTATTAACATTAAGGACAAACAAAAAGAATGATTGCAATTTTCTTGCACAGCAGGTTAATTCAAGATAGGGTTTTATTTTAAGATAATGTGTAGCTATGACTTCCTATACAGTAGCTTTCATTATCGTATGGAACGTTAATAGCAAAACTAAATGATCCCACTTTTCCATTTCTTTAAAGGATATAATAGAGACACCGCAGGAAAGCCCAAATAAAAAATAAATAATAAAACGGTATAAATGTGGTTGTGGTTGAGGTGGTTCAGAACCTCAGGAACATACGTTTGATTAAATGTCTTATTATTGTTTGTGTGTGACGGCGGGAGCGGGCAAGGGAGGAACCAGGCGCAGGATTTGATATAAACAAGTTTTTTAATAAAGAAAGCACGCGAACACACACCATACGGGACACAATAAACGACAAAGAAACAGAAACCCCATCCTAAATACCAAAGCAAAACCCCCAGGTGCAAACAATACGCAATCAGTGCAAACACCTGTAAGACAAGGAGCGCTGGGGAAGTGCACGTCTGGAAACCAAGGGCGGGAGCACGCAGGCCCCGGTAACGGTGTGGGTGGGGTGAGCCGCCCATCGGCGGCGGGGCTCGGCTCAGACTGTTACAGTGTGTTTACAGTACATTGATACTCTTGCATTTTTTTATTTGGAAAAGCAAACAATATGACCAAAACTCATTGGGCTATTATTTGAATATATTCTAATCTACCTATTCTGTAGCTAAACTTGGTTAACATTAAGTTATTAAAGGTGAAGTCAGCTAATATACTTTTTGTCAAGTTCAGCAAATATCTCTTCACGGCCCGCTATCTACCTGTTCTGTGTGCACACTGACAAATGATAAGTTGTTTCTACACCGCCCAGGCTCTGTAAATGGGAACACAGACATAAAGTGGTGCAGACCGCACCACACAACACTATCCTAGCCTTGACAATATGTGTCCAATGTAGGGGATGGGGCTTCTTAGGGAGCACCCTATGGCACTGAAGGCAGAGGTGTTTTTGTTTCGATTCAGTTCAAATATTGTATCAACAATCTTTCACCAGAATCCCTGACTCATCCTTTAAGTAGCTGGTGAAGGGACGGCATTTACATGGGAAGTACATGACCCAGTGAAATAAGCTGTGTGAATACGTTGAACCCATCCCCAGCACATTTTAAAAACAAACTGAAGCCCTTGGTACCGCCCATATCAGGCTGACAGCCCACCAGTAATGTGTTACTGTTTACAAGTCAGTAGTAGAAGAAGAAGTAGAGTAGAAGAAGAAGAATTACTCTTTTTCTCCTCCAAATAACCCCTAAATAGAAGTCCGTAGCTGGCGAACATAGTTGTGTAGCCTACTGTATATACTCACCGAGTACGATGGCCAACATCTGGGTGGCCTTCTTCTCCCGCGCGTGCATGCTCCTGAAGCGTGGTTGGTTGGACCGGGAGCGGGGGAGGGGCCTCAGGGCTGTGTGCGTGCGTCCATTGGACAGCTCCTTCACCTCAAAGCTCCTGCGGCAAGAGTCCCTCTGGCTCTCCCTGGCCCCGTCTCCTGCTTCCTCCTCCCCCTCCTCCTCCTCTCCCCGCTCCCTCTCCCGCTCCTGCTCCAGCTCGGTGCGGCCGCAGGAAGCGTGGCTAATGCTGCAGTAGTTGTGCGTGTCCACCGGGGGCAGCAGGGAGTTCTCCACAGGGCCCGTTTTGGGACGTTTCCGTCTCAGGCAGCCTGACAACAGGTTTGGCTTAGGTGGTGCTATTGGCTCCATGCTCTCCTGTTGAGACAAGAAACTTTTCTAAATCGAATTACACTCAGCCATAATAAATGCAATAGTCCCACACAGCCATAGTTCCTCCGCACCTTGATGTTCGTCTTGAAATTCAAAGGTGTAGGGATGGCTACAAAAGCTGAAAGCTTTATGAGCTCTGTAGGGGAGTAGAGAGAACTGCAAGCCCCATAGCATTTGCAGCCAGGAGGGGCCAGCAATCTCTGAGTTTCAACCCTAAACAACCACATTGTTGTAATTCTGGCTTCAGCCACACTCATTTACTCCGGGTACTGGTTTTCAGGCCAGAGGGCAACAGGCACCAGTTCAGAATCACTATGTATATCTCTCTCACAGGCCGTGTGAAAAAGATAAAATAAACAGGCTTGAACACTCTCTCTCGCTCGCTCTCCCAACCCCCCCCCCCCTCTCTCTCTCTCTCTCTCCATCGCTCCCCGCCTACCATGTTGATCCTGATAGGGGAGAGGTCTCTCTTTGTCTTGGGGATCTGTTCCTGTAGACAGGTCTCCTAGGTGGACAAAGGGTCAGAGGATGAGAGGGAAGGTGACACGATAAACATATTTAAGGTCAATTAAAGATTAGGTCACATTGAATGTTTAGTCCCCCTTGCAAGTGTTAACGGTGTTGTGCAGTTAAGTATATCTCACTCTCCGACACCTCAAGGATGCTCTGGCGATTCACGCTAGAGCCCATTGGATTTTAGTGTGTCTTGTAGAGCGCCTGCTCTCTGCATGGGAGATTGTAAATCCCACCCAGGTGACAGTCAAATGATTATATGAACAGTATTTATTATAGTGCCTGTTAGAATATCTTAATTTATTGACATTTGTGATTTTAAAAGGTTTAAAGCTAGCAGTTTAGCTTGTGGGAAAGTCTAGTGGAGACCCCAGCGGCTTAAAAGGAGTTGGGTCTAGCTTGTGCCAAAGCAGATAAATAACAAGATTGCCGGATGGAGTATAAAACCCAAATATAATCCTTGCATTTTACAAAGAATGAAATAGCTGCCTTGGGGTGACCATTATATTAGCTTAATCTGTCTGAGGTAAAGATAAAATGTGTTAGGTTTCGGGCACTTTATAGGCTTAACACAGTTTGTTAAGCAGGGCACGCCTTATTCCTTTATCTTCCCATATGGTACATTTTTTATGTCCTGAGAAGAAAAATGGAAAGTTGCACAATGGACATGATAAAGCATGGTTTCAGTGGGAAATAACATGATGATTCTACCACTGGGTGATGCATTGGGAGTGGATACCTTGGAGTAATACTAAATATGTTTATTTATGTCTTTATTAATAAAGTATTGGACTTTTGTGAGTAAAATTATATAAGATGTTTTAAGATATATTTAAGGGAGCATAACATATGTACACATACACATACAGTATATGCACTTATTGATCACAGAGGGGTACCCAGGATTTCTATCATGATGTTATACCACGCATGTACTGGCTTCAGTGGCAAAACCCCTTCTATATCTGGGGCATGAAGCCCCATTAAATATCTGGGACATGAGGCAATGATCTTATCCAGCATGTACAGACCACAGTTCTTTCAGAATATAAGGGACATTCAGGAAGAAGAATTATTCCACCCTTTTCATGTTTAAAATAGTAATACAGTATTATAGTATAATATTAGACTGGATTACGATTTGACATTAACTATATGTGATCTGTTAGGGCCAAGAAAAAATATATATTATTCATAAATGATTAAAAATGATTCTTGTTACTAACGGCTTAGCCTAGCAGTTATAATGCAGATATGTATTGTACTAAATCTATTATCTATTATCTATATTCTATATTGTATTAAGTTCACTTGCTTTGTACCAATGTCTTGGTCTTGCTGATACATTTACTCAGAAAAACAGTGCAGAAAGTGTTATTCAATAAATATGTTTTGAAGTCCCAAGGGTCTTCAAGTCTTTTTGAGGTTTGAGTAATTTGAGAAAATGTGAAAGTAGCTCTTGTTTGTATTCAAATATAAATTGTTTTAGGAAAAACCAAGGGATTGATAGTGCAAAACAAAAACATCTGAGGCTATAGACCATAATAAACTAGATGTTGACTTCCGGTCAAGTTTCTACTTAAAGCATACAGTAGGAGCCTCACTGAGCGCAGCCTGAGGGCTCACCACAGATAGTGGCCCCGTGTCGGGCTGGACCTTCCCACTGGCCTGGCGAAAAGCGATCCTCTTCCGCCTCAACCTCAGGAAGACATAGATGCGAATGTAGACCAGCAGTGTGACGATGAACGGCAAGTAGAAGGACACCACTGAAGAATAGATGACAAACTCTGGGTTGGAGATGGAGCACACCATTGGGTCGTCTGAGTGGAGCACAAAACACATTGTTTGAAATGCAGGGTCAAATGTTAAGAAGAGCCTAGACAGGTAATACACAAATAAATATATCATTAAAAATAAAGAATGTGTTCATTTTAACATTTCTGAGTAAAGCAGATGTCAAGCAAGCTCTGTACACGCCCAGATGGTCTCCAAAGATGTTGCATGGGCTGTGCGAAGTGTGCCATTGCACAGGGCCTCACGCTGATGAGAACCTCGCGCCTGCACATGCCAGCGAAGTGAATTTCTGTGTTACATTGTTTTTGGTAGCAGGCGATTGTGAGCTCATGCGTTATAATGATGTAACATTTTACACCAATGATCGAAGTCCAGTGCCACTTGATCGACAGGCAGTCTGACCAATCAGAAGGCCAATCTGCCATTTGTCCGACAAATAAAACTTTCCGCCTGACATTCCCAGCAGGGCAGGTCAACTCCTTCGACTTTAAATGTAATTAGTCGTGAAAATTGCAGTAAAAGACTATGGGACATTAGACAGCATTAGTAGAACTGTAGTTAACCATTTCCATTCATTCATGTTAAGAACATTATGTAGGCTTGTAGAGAACCGGCTTTTGAAATCGGTGGGTGTGGAACTCGGTCCTGGCGAACACACACTCATCGATCAAGCCTGTGTGTTAGGCTACTAATATTGTGTTATAAGGATCGTATTGCTGAGTTTGCAGCCAAGAAGGCATCAAATGTTAACTTTAGAATCCACTAAGTGTGGCGGTTAGTCCATCTAATTTGTATATGCAGAGATGAGACAGTGTGTGTTTGCATGTGCATTGTTCTCCTTTTATAATATGAAGCTGTAGTTTGTATTATTCTAGCATCGGCCTACTTATTCTAAATGTAGCCGTCGTATACCAATTAGACTACCGTGTTGTAGGCATGTAGCCCGGTGGCCGTCGGCTGTGTGTGTTCACTGGTCTAAAATCAGAAGACCTGAAATGTTGCAAATATCCAATAGCTCGGCGCTGTGTTGATGTCAGTTGATGCCAGATGTCAGATGCTATAATGCTTTCAAAGAAAGCATTATAGCAAAGAGCCATGGCAACATGATGTGCATGATGCTGCACTGTAAATATAAGGTAGAGATTATGCTTGCGGTAAACTAGAATAGTTAGGTAGGCGTCGGCATGTGTGTGACCGTGATTCATGTGCATGCATGTGAAGGCCTTGCACGTAAAGTTCGCACAGGGCCTCGGACCTCCCACGCGACGGCATCGTCTCTTATACGGTCTAAGCAGGGACACGAACAGTGAGTGCTTTCTCGTACAGACCTTGTCTCAATATTAGTCCACACGAAGAAAAAGGTAATCCATAATTCGGAAACAAGAACCATTTCAGCATTTTCTCTTGGGATTGATTTCCATGTTTTCTAGAAATATACGTTAGCCATGTCTACATAGCTGATCCCCAGCTCTATGGATTCTACTGGAGTGTATTCTCAGGTCACTCCACTTCACATCATCTGTTTGTTTAATATGTTTCATTTAAGATATACTTAGGTTTTGAAATATACAAACCAGTGTCGAGGTTTGAACAAATTCAACTCATAATGATATAAATGTACTTTTCAGATGTGGCCTGGGTTTGTTCATAATGAATAATTGCAGTGACTTTTTTGTTGAATTGTTCTGTTCTTATTCTTCATACCTATGTCATGAAACTATGGTTCAGTATGTGTGTGACTGCATTGAGTTGAGAATACCTGACCCTTAATGAATACAATAACGGTGGAAACATTTCTTAACAGACTCTAACATGATAATTGACTATCATTATTACCATCTTATATGTTACACGATGTAATGGCAAATTGCTGTTGTGGGGGGGGCTGCAGCTCTGGAATGTAAGTTAAGTAGCATGGCCGAAGTAATTTGACACACTGTTTGTCTTGGATCAATACTGTATGCTTCAGTAGGCCTACACCAGGAGCTGAAAGCAGGACAGATCCAGATATACGTGCCTTTCAGCATGTCCAAACTTTCACAGCAGGCAGAACCAGACCATCTCACCGTAGCTTCCAGATTTAATTGATTTCCAGGTTTAATTATCAACCAGCGCTGTAGACACATCTTTTAAGATGCTCAATGTTTGTGTATGTGCATCTCAGCATGTATAATACTGTAAGAAAACATCAACCAACTAAATTAGAGCAAATGCTGGCATTAAATAGTGCTGACAGGGAATTTCCAGAATTGCTATACAGTGTGCCTGAGTTCAGCATTGACATATAGGTGTAACCAATGTTGAATGTTTGATGCACATATTCTGTTTTCAACAAACTGCTGGGGTGTTTCGGCTGAGATATGTTTAAATTACTGCACTGTAACATTGTAAAGAAATATAGGTTTCTTTAGTTTTGGTCTCTAGTGCTTTGTAGGGATTGGTGGTTATTGGAAGCAATTTATTAAGAAAGTATACCATGAGGCTGCTATAACATTTTACCCTTATCTCCTGTGCTTCCTATAATGGATTTACTTAAAATGAACTGTAATCCCTCCTTGTGGTGTAAAACTGACTTTTTTTGACTGGCCTGGTCTGGACATCTTGAAAATCTCACCGCATTCTTGTTGGCCTAGAATGATAGTTAACCTTGTGGCCTTGCTTGAAGGTGCCATTCCCTAATATTAAAGCAATACACAAAAAGGATCATTAGTCTATTAATTATAAGCCTCATAGCTTTGAATGCAAGAAAAGTATAGTATACCCATGACAGAGAATGTAGCTGTTACACTTTCCTTTAGTGAAACATTCCTTTTAGCTGGCCAATAACAGGAGCTGTGGCAATGTTGTATGTTCCCTTTGTGGGCTGACCCAATGGGCTGCCACAGTGGGCTGCTACAGTGGGCTGCCACAATGGGCTGACACAGTGGGCTGCCACAGTGGGCTGACCTGTGGTGTTGAAGCCAAACAGGAGAGGGCAGGAGACCGCGAAGGCCAGAATCCACACAGCGGCGATCATGACCGTAACTCTCGTCCTGGAGCTGTGGCTGGTGTTGTATAGCACTGGCATCACGACTGCAGTGTACCTATACACACACGCACACAGAGACACACAGACACACACACGCACAGTTGTAGACAACATACCTGCTGCCAGACGGAAGACGGAATGATAATGAGAACGTTGAAGAGACAATGGGAGGAGAGAGAGAGGGTTTGAAAGAAAACTTCACTCAGTGAAACTAAATGACAAATGAACAATGGGGCATCAAAGCAGCTACTTTCAATGAGAAAGTTTCCTCCCACCCTTTAACGGCCAGTGGCTCGTTGATTTAACGAATATTCAATTCAATGTGTGTTCAATGTGTGTGTATTTGTGCCAAGAATTCATAATGAGTCCTGGCAAGATGAGTTCAACAACGGCTCAGCAGAGGCGGTAATTATGCCGGACCCCCGACCCGACGTGGATGTGACATTATGTTGTTTGGAGCCATAAATCTGCCATAATTGTTTACCCTCTTCACACTAATTACTCCTTCTTCTCCAGGCCAAACACAGTGAGACAATAGTCACTAAACATACCCTGCCTATCTTTAATCTGCTCGCGTGTTCCTCGCTTCCTGCCTGGCATACTCCTGTCTACTTCACTCAACATAGGAAGAAATAAATGGGATGGTAACAGATGGCAAAGAACCATAAACGATGTCATAAAGAGGCTCAAGTAATGCGGCACATCAACGCCGTCGGCCTTTTCACTGGTTTGGCATCCCAACTCGGTGCAAGTCTTTGTCTCTGTAAGACACAGGATGCACTGGTGCAAGCGGGTGCTCTCTGATGCCTCGGCGCGGATGATTGAGCCGTGACACATTCTGGACACCGTCGCATTGTTTTCCCACACAGTTCATATGCGCACAAATAAGTGGGACTAGCACTCACTCAATGCAGGCAGAGACCCACACCCAATAAGGAACACATATTCTAACACCTTGGCAAAGGTGTTAATGAAACACCGGTCACAATATATGCCTGTTGAGCAAATTATATAACATATGAAGAGACCCTCCCATTTCCTAATGAACTGGTAATTGCATAAGCAAAACAATAACCTTCTCACCCAACTTCGCCCCATACACCATACATTAATACCGTATGCTATTTGAAGGTTACAGTTAGAAAAATGTTTTCTCAAAATAGAATTGCGACATGGAGACAAGATCTGTTATTAGGCGTTTAATTCAGTAAACACACGTGATTTTAATCTTTTGTAAACCCTCAAACGTAACGCTACTTTACCTCAGTTTAAATGCTGTCCTCTGACGTTCAGATTAAATATTCTGTTTGTTATTCTTTATTTTATGTCCGTTTTCAGTGGTTTTACCTGCTTATATCTGAGTTGCTATACAATGACCTTGAATGGAGTTTGAAAAATATTTTTCATTCATTAACTATCACAACCCGACAGGATATTTCATCTCGAACATCAGTGCGTACAGGAATATTGAGTTAAGATTGAGTAAATTGAGTAAACACACATGCGCACACACATACACATCAACAGGAACTAGAAATAGAAATGGAAAAACATTATATTTCCCCTGGAATTTTCAAAACATCAATAAGGTCAGGCAGGAGAAGAGGCCCTGACAAAAACATCACACTGACGACATCAGCGCTATAGGAAATATAAACAAACGGATACCCGTGTAAATAAAAAAAATAAATAAAAACGTCTTGGTAGAAAAATGTTAGACGTGTCACAGTTTATCTTCAATATTTTCATATAAACTGTAAAATGTTTTTTTTTTTTTTTTTTATCTTAGAGCTGCTGTAGGTAGGATTTAGCTAAAGAAAGAAAGACAGCAAGATGTAATTCAGAAACCCCCTCCTTTGCTCCCTCCCTCTGGAGCGTGTTGGTCTGCCATTGTGAGGCACCATTGAAAAACCTGTTGTTTACAGGTAGAGCAGATTCAACGGACCAATCAGGGAAAAGAGGCTATGATTACCCAGAAATCTTCAGGTAGCTGCCAGGTAGCTGGCAAATTCTAAATCGATTTACAAAATATAGAGGCGGGGGCTATCAACCAGAGCAGATATTCTCACAGCGCATTTCACTCACTTATAGCTGACGCATGTATATTACAGACAAACAAAATAATTATTAATCACAGGATTGGCACGGGACAGAAACAAAAAGTCAGTGGGAGTGAGCGGGACCAGGAATTGTATAAAACTATGACGCACAACTGTATACACAAATACACAACATACATAAAATAACATCAAAATAACAAACAATATTGTCATCTTAAAAAAAAATTCTTACTCTAACTGACAGACTGACAGAAAAAACACAACACGGGGGTGGGAGGGAATGGGAGTCAATTTTTTGGAATTGGGATGAGACGGGATTTTTTTTTTTTTGTGGGAGTGGGATGGGAGAGGTTTCAAATCCACTCCTGTGTCACCCTCTAATGCAGAGGTCACCAACCTTTTTGGAGCTGAGAGCTACTTCAAGGGTACTGAGCAATATGAAGGGCTACTTGTTTGAAACGTCCTGAATAAGAAAGTTACACCATTCACATTTATATTCATATTTAATTATAATATTATTAATAAATATTCATATATTTGAAGAGACTAATCACACGTTAGGCAAGGCTGCTTGTAATGATTCCTCACAATAATGACAACACAGATACATGCAACACCATTTCTCTTATTAAATCTCAATCTCTTAGTTTGAACATTTGAAAGTCAGCATTATCATCACGTCTCTATTTGTGTTATTTGTGTGTACTGTATCTTTCTTGAAAGCTTTGTATGAATTAGCACTTTTTTTGATTAATTTTGGCCTACATTTTTGTACAAATGATCACTTCTGCAACATATTTTAGAAAACCATTAAATGCAGGGTCAGTTTTTGAGAACGCTTGCTAACTTCGAGGTCAAATCAAAATCCCTTTACCGCCCCGCCCCACACATTGCAATACATTTTAAAGCAAAGCGGTGTTGTTGTACTAGTGAGCGGTGTTCGCCACATGTAGAACATGGTCTGTGGGCGACCAGGTGCCCGCGGGCACCGTGTTGGCTAACCTTGCTCTTATGTATATGACATTTCTAACTAATTACACTAAATGTAGCTACTGTATAAATGCATACATACAACACCTTTAGTGTTGTTATGTTACCTTGATAGGCATTATGTTTGGCCAGAAACAAAACACCATATATATTCAACTTGAAATAACATGGATGGACGTAGTATGGATGGCACCGATACGATACTGAGATAGGAAATCGGTCCGATATTGACTTAAATAGCTGGATCAGTATCGGTGACAATTGGACAGTTGTAACCGATTCATTGGGCTGATCCAATTAAATTAATTTATTTATTTACAGCCATGTCTAACCTACCCAGGCCACACTATCAGCAGTAGGTTTCTAAAATGCATCTAAGTCCTAAAATAGAGATTGTAATTTACTTTGCAACTTAAATTAAAACTTAATTTAACACTGGAATCGGCTCGGTACTCAGTATCGGCCGATACCCAAAGTGCCAGTATCTGTATCGGTATCTGGACTGAAAAAACTGAATTGTGCCACCCCTAGGACAAAGTACTGTACCTGTCGATGCTGATGGCACAGAGGTTGAGGATGCTGGCGGTGCACATCATTACATCCAATGTGACGAAGATGTTGCAGTACAGACGACTGAAGAGCCAGGCCCCGCCCACAACCTGGTCATAACAAATACCAAGGTTTCCTTAGTGGTTTGAATAACTTAAAATAGCACAAATATAGTACAACCTGCACACCCCCAGTGATTGTAATATTTAGCTGATACTTTCATTCAGGGCGGCAGTAAGTGCAATTACAATTTTTGTAAATGATTGCTTAAGAGAAATTCCTCTCATTGTTATTTTGGATGGAAACACCTGGTTAAAAACGTGCTGATATTGCAAGCTCCGCCTGTACAATTTGCTTCGCTTGACATATCAGTCTCTCAACTGAAAACTGTTTGTCAGTCGGGTAGAAAACAATGACCAATCAGCATTCAGGTGATAGTTCAACTTGTGCAGACAGCAATTAGGTGCCTGTGTTTGGAAAATCATTTTCACTGGGTCTTGTTCTGATTGGTTGAAGGCTGTTGAAATTGTCTGCACCTGTGTTTAAAAATCATTTTGAAACATTTTAGAAATCAAACATTTGTTGTTGTTGTGATTAGTGAAAGTGGCCCAATCGCCTGCTAATGATTTGATTGGCACAGACGAGAGTTTTCAAGAGAGTTACCAGACACTCATATTGTGTGTAAAGCAAGGCTATTCATACTGGTGGAGCTTGCAATATCAATACACAGACACATTACACATTACAAAGCTAACTCAAAAGTGAGCTGGGTTTTGGGTTCCATAACTGACCGAGGGGTGAACCAGAGGTGCATGAAGGAAGACACACATACACCACACTCAATCAGTGGCGGGCCGTGCATTTCACACTTAGGCCTTCAGTGATGTCCTACTTATTCTGACTTCAATAAATACCTCTAATAATACCATAATTTATGACACCACGTGACCACGGCTGGAGAAATAGTATACAGAAA